>MU770831.1:20264-38495 GCA_026770625.1 Nicotiana glauca | reverse complement strand
GCAAATAAATGAAAGATTGATATTAAGATGGGAGCGAGTGGTTGTACTCCTGTGATAAGATAAGTTGAGTTGGAAAGTGAATTAAATACCTTTGTTTATATTTCTAATAATATATATTATGTGGCTACTCCGGAGCATAATTTCTCTTCTTAAATATTAGATGTTGTTTCTTGCTATTTTGTTGTATATGTATTTTTTTTTACTGTACAGGTTTATGTGGGTGTCTGGTCCTAGCCTTGTCACTACTTCGTTGGGATAGGCCAGAAACTTACCAGCACATGGGGTCGGTTGTGCTGATGCTACACTCTGCGCTCTTTTTGCGCAGATACAGGTTACGGACAACAGCAACGACAGTAGTGCGATTGTTAATATTCCGATCACCGAGACTTCGAGGTAGCCTTGCAGGCGTCCGCAAGACCCGTTGTCTCCTCTATCTTTACTTTTCAGTCTGTTATCTCATATATTCGAGATAAACAGTTTTATATTTCTTTCAGACGGTTATGTGTATTATTCTTCCCGATGGTGGAAAATTCGGGTCGTGACATGGCATTTCGACCGTTTGATCAGACTAATTCAATGGCTTGGATCAAATGAACTCAAATGACATCGTTTTAATTAGTGTGTGTGGAGACGGGCTGGATTGGGTCGGGTAAATGATGGATTTTGGGTGTTGAATGTTTGGGTTTTGAGAATTTTACAAAGACTTGGCCCAAATCAGAATTTCCTTACTTATTTCCTTTTTCTTTTCAATTTTCTCTTTTAATTAAAATAAAAATACAAACCTAAATTGATCTTTGACCAAATTATCCTAAAAATATACTAATTGACTCTAAACAGTAATTAATCACGAAAATAATTAAATACCAAATCACACAATTAAGCACTAAGATGCACAATACGTTATTTTTGTGATTTTTTTTTGTAAAAATAAATAATTTACTACTTAACTGAAGAATTGTAAAGCTAAATCCTAAATGCAATTGCAACGTATTTTTGTATTTTTTTGTTAATAATTTAACAAATAAACATGCACACACAAATGCAAATAATAGCTGAAAAATATCATAAAAATTAACAGAATTGCATACAAGGAAAAATTATTTTATTTTGAATTTTTGGGAGTTATTCGTGTGAGGAAAAAATTACGTGCTCACACCAGCGATTTTCACATATGCGGTCCCGCACTTGCGGAAGAAGGGCCACACCTGCAGAATTGGGCAAAAGGGCTGGGACCACTTCTGCGATCTGAGGCCCGCATCTGCGGCTGGGGAGCCGCTTTTACGGTTCTGGCCTGGATTGCCCTTGGCCGCTTTTGCGGAGGAATGACCGCACCTGTGGTCCCACATCTGCGGTCCTAGAACCGCAGATGCGGTTATGACAGAAGCATCAAAACTCAGCACTTCATCAATTTTTCTACTTCACTCGAGTCTCGTCCGTTTGACGCTCGACGCTCCCGAGCCCCGCCCAAACATACCGACAAGTCTGAAATCACGAGGCAGACCTACTCGAACCCTCAGAACACCCAAAGCAACGCTAAATCTAAGAATCACCCCCTAAAACCAAATGAATAAAACTTATGAACTTCAAGTTCTTAATTCTCCTCTAACGGGTCAAAACGCCCTTAAACTACTCGGATTGACACCAAATTTTACGGGCAAGTCTTAAATGATCTTTTGAACCTCTACCATGCTTCAGATCCAAAATACGAGCTCGATACCTAGGAATTCAATGATTACTTAGTTTCTTTAATTCTTTGAAACTTCAAATTAACAATTTCTAACAAAAATTCATTACTCGGGCTAGGGACCTTCTGAATTCGATTCCGGACATACGCCCAGGTCCCATATTTTTCCACGGACCCTCCGGGACCGTCAAATTACGAATCCGGGTCCATTTTCCCAAAAAGTTGACCGAAGTAAAACTTGGTCTTTTAAGAGAATCCTAAGGAAACAAATGGACATATTTCACTCAAAACTCTTCCAACTCTCGAACCAACCGTCCCCGCAAGTCGTAAATTAACTAAAGCAAGCACGAGAAGTTTTATTAAAGGGAATGGGGTTCTAAAAGACAAAATGACCAGTCGGGTCATTACATTAGCCGTGTCGCATGTATGATTTGCGAGCGGGGTAATAGATGCATCTATGGGCTTTGGAGCAAGGTGAGTATCCTTTCTAACCTTGTAAGAGGGAATTGTCCCCATAGGTGAAATAATTGGTTATGTGCTCCTATTTGTGAGGGCTACGTACGCACGAGGTGATTAGAGTCCGTGCGTAGCTACTAATATGTGTAAGTTCGGGTAGTCTAGGCCTCAAAAACATGCTATACTTGGAATATCTGTAATCTTGTTGGCAGTTGAATTGCTTAAATCCTATCGAATTGGCAAATGAATTTCTAAAAGGATTAAACGTCATTTTCTTAAATCATTAAAAGAGAATTGGCTTTTATTGGATAAATGTTCCCCGATAAATTTTTAATTGACTGTTTGAGCATGTATTTCTATGTGTACCTGCGTCGCATGTATGATTCCCGAGCAGGGTGATTGTTTATTTAAATTTGACCGCATCACATGTGTGATTTGCGAGCGGGGTAATAGATGCATCTATGGTTCCCGTCGTTCGACCCTTGGCAGTGCACACTTTACATTCCTGCTGGATCGGGTCATACGACCTCGGCATGATTTGCGCATGCTTGTATTGCTCGCCTTGAAACTTATTGAAGTTGTTAATGCCTTTTCCTGGCTTGAGAATATATGTGTAAATGATGACAAGGAATTTGGAAATTTCCTATAAAAGAAAGAATTATTTACTTGCTTCATTATATTGAATTAAAATCATGTTTATAAGAATCCACGATTTAATATATTATTGATATAATGTTATTGGACCACTAGTAAGTGTTGAAGTCGACCTCTCGTCTCTACTTCTTTGAGATTAGACGGGATACTCATTGGGTACAAGTTATTTTCGTACTCATACTACACTTCTGTGCATTTTTGTTGCACATGCACATGCATCTCTAGTGGCCTAGTGGGCGTAGCAGCATGACTGATACTGAGACTTAGGTGAGCTGCATTTCCCGAGACGACTCGTAGCCAGCAAGACTCTTTCGAATTACTGTATTTATTTTCTGTCCAATATTTTATTTCAAACGGTTATTGTATTACATTATTTCTTAAAAATTGCTCATGCACTTGTGACGTCGGGTTCTGGAATGTCTATGGGTTTATTCAAAAATTTTAAAAGTTGTTAAATGCTTCATTATTTATTCAGTGAAATTTACTATGTATTGTTTAAACGTATAAAAGAAGTGATTTCGAAAATATTAAAACGAGAATTTAATTAAGTATTTTGGTTGGCTTGCCTGACAACGGTATCCGGCGCCATCACGACCCTTAGTGAATTTTAGGTCGTGACACTGTATTTGTAAAATAATTCTGGAGAATATAAAATAACATATAAATGAACATAAATAGAAATGAAAAATAGAAATAGAATTTTAATCCGAGCCCATTGAATTCACAGTGTTTTCTTAAGGAATTTAATCCCCTCCTAGTACCCAAGGTTATGGATTATTTCCTCCCAGGATAGAACAAATTACACACTGGTATAGTGGTACTTCAAACCCGGTGTTTCAGCGAACACAAAGTTCGGTAGCAAATCACACTCACTGTTGCTTTGTTTGATGTTAAAAGTATGCAGAAGAAGGAGGAGAAACTCAAAAAAGCGTATCAAAATTCTGAGCAGAATAGTCTTGTGTTTATAGTTAAATTGGGCTGAAATCTGAAGAGGTGAAACTCTTTAGAATGACTGTTTATGCAAAATAGCCACAACATAAACGTCATAACATAAATGACTATTTACTCAACAATAAAGAGGGAAAATAAAGAGAAAAAATTGAAAGGATAGTTTAACTTTCAATTATACAACTGAAAAATGGATTGAATTTAATATTAATATTTATTTTAATACTAATATTCTATTATCAAAATAAATATTTAATAATATTTCTGTTAATATTTTACTATTAACAAATCAATCATTTGACCAAATTCGAAGCCGAAGCCGAGCCGACGGCGTGAGGCCTGCCTTCTTCTCAATTCTTTAAGAGCTAGAAGAAGGACAATTGCTTATATACCCATAAAAACCCTCTTCCTCTTCCAATACGGGACAATGTTCCTTCATCAATAAGGGAATCTCAAATGAAACTTAAATATTTCATTCTCCCCCCATTTCTCATTCACCCTCTTTTAAGTATTAATATACTTAAAATTCACCCTCTTTTCCCAACACTAGGCACTGAATCACCTTGTCTTGTCTATGTTTAATTCTTTAAATTTTGATATCCCTTAATGAAAATCATAGCTATACTACTATATATAACATTAAGCTTAGATTACTAGTTTATTAGCCTGTTTGGCCAAACTTCTAAAATTAGCTTATTTTGAGAAGTACTTTTGGTGAGAAGCAGTTTGTATTTGACTAATTAATTTGAAAAATACTTTTGAGTGCTTTTTAAAAATATTTTAAGTGTATTTTTCTCAAAATTGCTTTTGGAGATAAACTACTTTTTCTGCCTCTCAAAAACTGCGAAATCACTTTTTTCTTTTTCTTTTTTAAAAAACTTGGCCAAACACATTAATTTTAGAAAAAAAAATAACCAAAAAAAGCCCCAAACAGGCTATATTGCTACTATTAATAAGAGGGAGTTTGAGGAGTTTTGGGTCAACATGTATGCTTCATCTCTAGCTTAAAGGTTTTTTTTTTATGGAAATTTCACCTTTTAACTTACTTTCAAGCTATTGTACTTCATAGCTTTATCACTTATATATATATATATATATATATATATATATATATAAGCTCGCTCAAGCAGTAGGGTCCACCTCATTTTACAAGCCACACCTTAAAGCTATCACTTCCTCATCACGTGGGCCCCGATTTGGGTCTTTCAATGTCACACCTAGAGGTCTAGCTCCCCTTTTTATGGGTGTTATTTCTCCACTTCGCTGTATTTTAATTTGCCGTATAATTTAACCTTTTTTTTTAAGTAGAATTAATAGGAAAATTATGATTTAATTGGAACTGAAAGGCTATTAAGATTTTTTTTTAAAAAGGTACTATAATATTAAATGCTACACCTTTACTTGAGATCAAAATGAATTGATTTTAGATTTTTTAATTTTTAAATGATAAATGAAGATGTTAAAATTATACGAGGTAGTCAAAATGTACTATCTTCATTCTCGAGAAATAAAATTTTGGTTGCTTAGTCAAGGATAAAATTAATGCTTAATGGGCGATTTAATGATCCCCTTATATAAGTTGGAGCTACGAGGAAGTTTGTTAGCTTAATGGAGAGTGGAGGCTAATCCACCAACTGGTAGCTAAAAGACCAAAATCGAAAGTGATAAATTTCATCAAATGGATTCTACTATTTTATTTTAATTTTATTTAATAATTGTAAATTATCTTTAAAAATGAGCCGATCCTTAACAAATCTTGTACGATATCAGAAATACTAAGATAGCATACATAAGTAAATAAGGAGATAGAAATTCTTTGCAGAATTCTCACCAATTTACTGAAAAATATGGCCAACTTGTTACAAATAGCTTACAACGGCATTAATTTATCACCGTAGCCAAACCTAACACGGCGGATTCAAATGCAAAAGTGAATCACATCTGAAAACAATATAAACAACGCCACCAAACAGTAAGCCCGGGCAAACCCTCACTAGTTACTACTCCCTCTGGTCCAAAATAAGTAATTTTTTGGCTTTTTTATTGTGTTCCAAAATAAGTAATTTTTTCAAATTTCAAGAATGAATTAATAATTTTTTCCCTACATTGTCCTTAGATTACAAAGTGTTGAAATATGTGTTAGGAATATTTATGTGAAATAGTAAAGGTTAATATGATCAATTTTATTGCTAATTAATGCTAAAAGGTGAATTTCTTAATCTGTATGAAAACATTCAAAAAATCACTTATTTTGGACCGGAAGGAGTACTATAGAAGCAGATAAAGAGAGGAGCTTGGGGTCAACATGTGTGTTTCTTGGATTTAAAATTTAACTTCAGGACAGTTTTGTCATTTCATTTGAGGGTATTTAAGATAAATGATTATCTAATAGAACAATCTGATTGGCTAAAAGAGGATCTTACTGTAGCTCATTCACACATATATTTTTGTGTTGACTACTATATCCTTTTGCTTTGAGCTGAGTTACTGCAACTTTTTCTCTTCATCGTTACAAATGTGGCCCACCTGAATTTGGTATTTACACATTCATTTGCCGCCATTTTGAGGTAAGTGTTTAACTTTTGCGCTTTTTGTGAACGTAGGTAAACACTTTAGCTGAATCAATGTACAATAACAAATTGAAAAAGTCTTGCACACAAGTTATACAAGAATTGGAAAAAAACCCACATATACAGAAAGAACAACAACAACAAAAAAAAAGTGTAAATTTTAAATAAATATCTCATTTAATCACTGGGATGTAATATCAAATTAAAAGGATAAAAGGAAACGACTGTTACTTGTAACACCATTTTCACGTTGTTAGTATAAAAATAGTCCGATAATTTGGCACTGAATAATCAAAGATGAAGTAGAATAACATTCTTCCTTTCAAATATATAAATTAGCAAGAAAGGCACAAAATATAAGGAGACCTCTATTTACCCATAAAATTAGAGATAAGCCAAATTAGCACGTTTTTTGAAAACAGAGTCTTGAGAGCGGGTTCTGCAGAACTTTTCGTTCTCTTTTCTTTTGTTAGTAGGAATATTTTGGGCTGAGATTTTTAGTAGGAATATTTGTTAATGTCATAAAGATTTTATTATTAGATACATTGTGTTGAAAAATAGGGTAGTGATTGAATTTTTACTAAATTAATATGATCTAATATGCTTAAACAAGTCAAACCATAATTTTTCTAAGTTTAGTTTGCTTTAATACAGACGTCGCATTGCGAGGGTGCTAATATTAATATAAAAAAAGTACCCCGCAAATTAAAAGCTATCGTCATTATATTTTTCAAAAAAATTGGAATAAATAAGTAGTAACACATCTTAAATTACTGATATTGAACTTTTTATCCAAGAAAAAGATTATTTTCTAATGAATTTCTAATTAATCATAAGAGCACACACTTAAAAAAATTATTATAAAAGTAAAATACTTATTCAATATATAGAAGATGCAAAATAGTAGTTGTAAATGTAAAGAGCACAAGTTGTTGATAATTTTTGGGCGAAATGGCCTCGTGGCCACTCAAACTTGTACCCGTTTGTAAAGCCGATACATAAACTTACCGTTTTTCCATTTGAACACTGCAACTTGACGGAATGAGTACTAGTAATAAATACATCCAGTAGAGCGTGTATATCAATTGAGCTGACATGTACAACACGTCATAAGTTAGATTATTTATTACTTGACATGTGTTATTTGTGGGTCCAATTTTCAAATACTAAATCTACAAAAAAAGAAGTCACAAATTAAAAACAGAAAAAAGAAAAGGAGGAAAAAGACATGACACATCCTTCATCTCCGTTCACTCACTTCCCTTTCTTACCTTATTCTTATTCTTTCTTCTCCTTTCTCTTTTTCCTTACCGTTCTTTTTCTCTTATTCTGAAACCATTGTTTTGAAACAATGGAGGCCATTGAATACCATTGCAAATATCTTCCCTTTTTTTGTTACTGTTTTGGCAAAGAGATTCAATGATAGGGTTTTCTTCAGACCACCAGTGGTTTAGAATGATGAGTACTTTTGACCTCCATAAAACTTAAATGGCTGCCACTCCACTTTGCTGGCAACCATTCATAACCTCATCTTTTCTAAAACTCCAAAATCGTAAGATATAAGTAAAAATACAGAATCTTCATATAGAATTTTGGCCGGAATTAAACTTTCTGATGTTCTCTCTCCTTGCTTAAGTTGAAGAGAAGAAAGAGAGCGGAAATGAGTACTGACATGCTAGGGGTTGTTTTATTCCTTTTCTTTTTGATTTTTTTAATTTTTATCCTATTGATTATAGTATTTTCTTTAATCAGATTATTGCATTCACGAGCATTTTCTGCGTGATTGATATGCATTTTCTCCACATCACCTATCTCACTGCCACATAAGCATAGTCAATGGCCAAAATAATTTATTAGTACTCGTTCTGTCAAGTTGGAGTGTTCAAATGGGAAAACTGCAAGTTTATGTATCGGTTTTACAAACGGGTACAAGTTTAAGTGGCCACAAGGCCATTTCGCCTAATTTTTAGGTTGTTTAGTAATAGTATGGCGAAATGACTTCCTCACCACTTAAACTTGTAGGGCTTTTGAAAGCCGATACACGAACTTTCGATTTTCCCATTTGAACACTCCAACTTTACAAAATGGGTAATAATAAGCACATCCACCAAAGCGTGTATATCAATTGCGCTGACATGTACAACACATCATGCTAAGCCATTTATTATTTGCCACGTGTTATTTGTGGGTCCCATTTTTAAATACAGAATGAGAAGGAAAAAAAAGTTACAAATACAAAAAGGAAAAAAAAAATATCATCAAATTAATCCTATTATTACCAGTATAAAAATTGCTATTCCCTCATCACCAATCAGCCGTGAGATCCTATCTGCAGGGAAATCAACGGTGATGTTTGACCCAAATGAAGAAGATTCCATTACCTCAGACAAATTCCAAAAGCTTTGATCCAAAATACTAGTAGGAGAATCCAGGTACCAAATTGGAAAAGAAAGGTACCAAAATGTTCGCATTGACGAGGAGAATGCTCCTGCACTTCCAATTTCATACGGGGATCGACCAAGTTTTTAAGCAATCCATTGCAGGAATTGAATCTTCTCAAAAAATTGGAAAAGTCTTTTTTTTCTTTTTTCTTTTTCTTTTTTATTTATATTTTATTTTGATTCTAATTTTTTAAAGTAAAACTAGTACTATTCACGCGCCTTAGTAGCGTGATTTGCACACAGTTTTGCCATGTCAGCTGTAGTGCTTCCACATAGATATGGTCAACGGTCAGAAGTGCTTATTATTATCCATTTTGTGAAGTTGAAGTGTTCAAATGGGAAAATCGAAAGTTCGTATATCGGCTTTCAAAAGCCCTACAAGTTTAAGTGGCCAGGAAGCTATTTCGCCTAATAATTTTATACAATTTATCGTTGTTCTTTTAACTGCAACTCTTATATTAGCACTGCAATCCGTTCCGATAATAACACAGTTGAATACATTTGAATATATATTTGTAAAGAATGTATTTTTAAGATTTAAAGAAAGAAAATTTCAAACTTCTTGCGCAGAACATGATATCCGAAAAAAATTAAAAAATTATATCATATAATATTGGGCTCGTGCTGCTGTGCACGAGCAACACCTCACCTAGTATCGTATATACCATTAAGCTACACAAATATCGTAAATATAAAATTTAAATACCATTTATTGCGGAACTGAGGGAGTAATAATAAAACTACAAAATTTGTGAAGCAGAACTATAAGTCAACGGATAAGCACCTGGAAGAAAGAGAAAAACAGCCGTTGTCAACAGTCGTGTCCGGCGGCATCTCCACACCACCGGCTGAAAAGAGCAAACTCCACCGTCATCAACCACTGCGTCAGCCGGGCACTCCATCGGCAACTAACGCTTAAGCTGCCGGAAGTAGAAAAAAAATGTCCATTTTGCACTCGCCATCTCTCATTTTCAACACTAAAACCACCATTAAACCCTACTACCTCACTTCATTTCTTCCTAATTCTTCAATCTCGAACTTTACATTTAGAAAATTTACAATTCATTCATCCTTTTCATTATTTAATGATCCTCAAGATTTTTTTGTACCAAAATCTCCGGGCAATAAACTCAACAAAAACGACAGCAATTCTGATGATAAACAAATCTCATTTGTTGACGAGTGGGGAGAGAGGTCGGAACCGGATACCCGACCCGTAACGAAGTTATCAGAATCGGATCCTCCTATAAATGATGACGAATGGGGCAGAGGAGCTGAACTAGTGGGGAGCAGCAACAATCCAGTAATTGAAGATGAGTGGGGCGAGAAGTCATATCCGGAGCCCCATCCCGCTCCGACAGTGTCGGATACGGATCCTCCTATAGACGAAGACGAATGGATCGGAGCTAAGCCAGTTCAAAATGAGAGCTTTTCTGATAATAAAAAAACGTCGGATACGGAGCCCCGACCCGTAACGCGATTACCGGATTCGGATCCTCCCAAAGGTGAAGAAGAGAGGGTTGCAGAGCTGAAAAGGTGCTTAATGGACACGGTTTATGGGACGGATTTTGGGCTCAGGGCCTCATCGCATATTCGGGCCGAGGCTCTGGAGCTGGTTTCTCAGTTGGAGGCAGCAAATCCAACTCCAACTCCAGTTGAATCACCTGAATTGCTTAATGGGAACTGGATTTTAGTGTGAGTTCTTCTTTCTCATTTCTCTTTTTAAACTTTCTGTGTTTGGCTTTATGTACTCGTGGTCTTATGAAATGTGTCTGAATCGAATGGACTAACGGCTTGTTTGGATGGTTGTTAACTATTGTATTGTATTATTACTTTAAATACAGTATTTGTTTTGATTATTACTTAAATTTTATTATATTGTATCGTTAAATCCATCGTTATATAATGACGAAAGGTGCCAATTTATGGAACGACTAATTTGGTGTGGCGGCGTCATTTCCTTGTTTTTTCCAGTCATCTTGCCCTTTCTTATTATTAAATAATTATATTTTATCATTTATCCTACTCTTTTATGTAATAGTTCTATTCCTTATCCTATTTTTTCTTAGTAATGTTGCAAGTTTATTCTTCATATCGTTGGTGCGTGACATCCTAAAACGACGTCAAAAGATACAATCTATCCAAACATTGTATTCATCAAACAATATAGTACAATACGATACATTATGAAACGACATGTAACAACAATCCAAACAAGCTCTAAGTGATGGGTTCATATTGTCGTCCCAACTAATTTGGGATCAAGTGGTAGTTGATTGGAATAAAAAGATTTATATAGACGACGCTAATTAGTAGTTGGGAATATATTTTAGTCATGTTATGTGTTCTTGGAAACAACTTCTCTTCTTGCACAAGGTAGGGGTAAGGTTTGCGTATACACTACCCTCCCCAGACCTTACATGTGGAAATATACTGGGTGTGTTGTTGTTGTTGATATGTTTTTTAGGTGCTATATCTTCTAGGAATTGATATGTTTTTTAGGTGCTATATCTTCTAGGAATATTTTAGCCATTTTGGAGAATTTGGTAGCAGTGCAAAGTATAGAGAACTTCTAATACTCTTTTTTTTTATTTGGCATAATGTGGTTACGCATAATATTGATATGAGATGATTTAAATGGAGTAACGTGATTAGTGGAGATTCATATACCAAACCGTTACGTGTTTGAAGGTTCAGGCATAGGTGTTATTGTTGTTGTCTGCATAATGTTGGCTTGAAATGAGAATTATGGCTAATGAAGATTCATATAGTTGATCCTGACTTGTTTCGAATTAAGGCATAGTTATTACCCTTGTTGTAAGGGATAGTTGATTGATTTGTTTATGTACTTGCGGAGCTATATGAGACAGTATCATTTAAACTGATGCTGCCGTGCATTAAGATTCTTTCGTTTTCTTCAAACTTCCTTCTTTGTTTTGCTGAAAGTAGCTCTAGTCTTGGTATTTTGAGTGAACATGCTAGCCATGTCTGTTGACCGCATAAGATTACACGATAAGACAGCTTGAATTGCGCGTTTTTGTTAACATCTAGATTCATCATGAGAGGTCACCATGTCTTGGTAATATGTTAACTGCAATTTCTCTTAATTCCCATGATAGCATATGCTCAAGTATGTTGTGGTACTGATATTGGTTGCAATATTCTGAAGTGCCTACTAATGAGTTAAACTAGTTGGAAATGTAAACTTTCCTTACTGGAAAGGGTAAGAGGATTCTTATAAGTACAAACTGGATTGAGGTAGATAACCAGTGGCATACCACTGTGCACGAACTCATCCTTATGTTGCTTCCTGATGTGTCAGGTTTACGGCATTTTCTGAGCTGTTACCTCTCCTAGCTGTGGGCACCATTCCTTTGTTGAAGGTAGAAAAGATTAGCCAAGCGATTAGTACAAGCAACCTTACCATAGAGAACTCAACTACATTATCAAGCCCTTTTGCCATCTCTTCTTTCAGTGCAATTGCTGCCTTTGAAGGTCGAAGCCCGTCAAGAATACAGGTAACTTTTTGGACTGCCTTTGTAGTATCTTGTGCGAAGAGAGAAAATGAGCAATGTCGTGTACTACAGACAAGTGAGAATAATTGTTGTGGTGATGTGACTCTTTGGCAAACAAAGCATAGATTATCTTGATAAACCTCCATAATTTTGTAGACTATTTCCAGCTTGTGCAATTATTGACTAAATAGCCTTCTTCCTTTTTCAGGTTGAATTCAAAGAAGGGACATTTAATCCTCCAGAGGTTAAGTCAAAAATAGACTTGCCGGAAAACGTTGATATCTTTGGCCAAACCATAAGTTTGTCACCTATACAGCAATCTCTAGGCCCCCTGGAAAATGTTGTGGCAGGTATAGCCCGAGCTATTTCTGGTCTGCCTCCTCTCAAGATTCCGATTCCAGGTGAGAGGACGAAGTCTTGGCTTATTACGACATACCTTGACAAGGATCTTCGGATCTCAAGAGGAGATGGTGGGCTATTTGTTCTTGTTAAGGAAGAGAGTTCTCTTATAGACCCGTAGCAAGGTTTGATCTCTCTGCCTTCACAAGGTACGAGTAAGCTCTATGTACACATTTCCCTCCCCAGACCCCACTTGTGGGATTACACTGGGTTTGTTGTTGTTGTATATTGTATAATGATCTATAGAGGTTTTAGGAGCTTCATTTATATAATATCGAATATACGACACACTATTTGTAAAGGGAGATACATCTCACATTTTTTATGTATAAGATGCCATTTGTGTAGCCTTTACTCACAGAGGAAGGAACCAAAAATTGGAAATGAACAACATTTGAAACTAATATGATGTTAGTTTGAAGTTCTGGTGGTATAGATCCAGCCGTTTGTAGAACTTATATCACTCTTCCTTCTCTTGAGGTCAATTTTTTTGTTTAATTGGAAAATTATATTAAGAACTATTGCATCTAATGCTGGCCTCTCAGATGGATACAATGACTACTTTGTATCATTCCATTCCAGCATTCATTTTCTTATCCATATGCCACTATAGTTGTTATTTGCTGTGAGTCAAATATTATTCCAATGAGCACTGCAACTAAAGTAACATTTGGTATAGGATATATGATGTATATGCCATTTCGAAGTGATCTATTAATCTCACTAATAAGTCATTTCATGGCAGTTTCGTCTATCGCTTTATTGTGAAAGACCATATATTGGCTTGTTCTGCCAGAAGTACCTCCATATGCCACGGAGTATAATTCAACAATGGGTTTGAGTCCGTGATTGTAAAACTTCCTTTTATTGATCTTGATTCACATATAAATTCCGAAACTATCGATCTAGCTGAACCGGAGAGCCCCGAAGTCTCACGGGTATCATAGAAGGACGTTAGGTACCATATGAATAGGCCCAAGCTTGCGCGTACTTGTGGAGTTGAGTCTAATGGATTCAAATGTTGGGGTTAATTTAAGAATCAAATTGCTGATAATAAACTGCTGACCAAATTTCACCAACTATAAGTGGCAACTTTCTTGGGGTAACTGTTGATAATCCAGCACATCAGTCATCCACCAGAAAGTTTTCTCACACTCCATCAGCAAATAACAAGAGAATAATCGACCATGTCTTGTTTAATGTCTGTATAACTAAAAATCATATGTAGAGGTTCCAAATCATATTTAATACAAGAATAGAGAGACTCATCTACGTGAGGGCTGTTCAAAGTTGAGAAGAGTTAAAAATAGAAGAAATTATTGGTTATCATGAAATTAGTAGAGAACAAAAATGGATTTGACATGGCCATATCATGCCTTCTTCTTCTTGGATTTGAGCTTAACATATCCAATAAACACGCTCAATAAGCAGATGAGTGCTACTCCAGCATATACAGGAATGAGAATCGCGTATTCTTGTGGTAGAAAATACTTGTGCACGAAATGATCGCTATCAACTAAAGGCTGAAAAAGGAATAAAAGCATATATCAGTTTCCTCACTTAATGAAACATGGGTCTCAAAAGACTGAAAGTATCTGGAAGGAAGAGTATATCAGCTTTACCAGAATGATAACCCAAAAGGTATAATATGTGAAAATGGACAAACTCGTCAATGTCAAAAGCAGCCCAACAGCTCTGTCCGCTAATTCCATTGAGGCTCTTCTACTTGTGCTGCCTGTAAAAGAAGAATGCTTCTAGTTAAAAACTTGAATACCTAAAAAGAAAAGGATTCAAACAAAAATATTTGGCGTTTACCACAGGTTTGCCTATTAAATGGTTCAAGGGACTAAAAGAAAGAGAGAAAACCAAAAAACGACTTGGTGGAACACAGTCTGGAACGATGTCATATTGATGACCAAAAAATGCTCTATATTATAAAGCCGACACATAAGACATTCTCTATCTGACATACAAAAACAACAACATACCCAGTATTATCCCACATCGTGGGGAGGGTAGTGTGTACGCAGACCTTAGCCCTACCTTGTGAGGATAGAGAGGTTGTGTCCAATAGACCCTCGGGTTCTCTCTCTTACATAGTTTTAATAAAATAGTAACTGTAACTTCAAGTATCACTGTAATTGAGTCATTTTCGAAAAGCACAAAGTTTCACTTCAACATGTGTTGAGCTTATCCCATCTCTTCAATTATGTGACCAATAACCTTGTGAATGAACAGATCACATTCATTATCTACCCAATCATTCGTCAACCGTCATATGACTTAGACAAGCAAAACTTGCATTCTCTCAATGCACTCCTGTTTATTAACACTATCCTGACCTCATAATGACAAAATTCACCTGGTAAGGATGTCTACTGATGGTTTTAAACTACAAGTAACAGCGCCCAGAAATCAGCTGATACCATAACGTCATGTACTACTTGTCAATGAAAATGATTAGTAAAACAAAATAAGTACCAGTGTCTTTAAAGATTCTAATTGAACGATCGAATATTGACTAGATTTAGCATACCACACAGGACAAATCAATCCGGTAGACCATAACATTCCAGATTCCAACTATAAATACAGAGTGAAACCTTCATCTAAAATAAGATCGTCACATATTTAAGAGTGGGACATGTATTAGATATAGTAATTGCATACACGGAACAATTTTTTCGAGATGCAGGGTACAAAAAATCAGCACAATAAGGAACAAGGTTCAGTTACTTCAGTATTTATCTCCACACATTAAAAGAAATAGTGCCCTAATTGTAAGGCTGCCATCTCATAATTCTGGAAAATATTAGATGTTAATAGCCTCATATTAGAAGGAAAATCAGGGAAGGAGCCCACAAAATGTTAGATGTTGGTAGAGATTCCTGAATGGAAAAACTTCTTAATTGACTTTAAAAACTTCAGGTGATGAATCACAAGATAATGTCATATTAAAGGCGAGCAATACTGACCAGATATTAGGCCCTAATTTCACCAAAAAAACTCGTTTGTTAAGTAAAGATACAATATTACAAATTAACACGAGTTTGCCCATTCAAGTTCAATCTATATCTCAAATCTAGTAAAACTGACCCTTAGCAGTCCTATCATCAATGAGAACTTAATAGAAAAGCTTAAGTTAGTCAAGTTGGAGAAAAAAGAAAAGTACTTTCCTAAGAATCAAATTACTGCTCCAGCCAAACAGCACCTACACTGTAATTTCCAAGTAACTCACAAGTTCCTGAATCTTAAACTCCCTAATCATTAAGTGAAATTACTCAGCTGAAAGGGGTAGCAAACTAAACTGTAAGGGTGAAAAACTTGACCATTTGGAAAGCAACAACTTAGACCAGTTAAAGCTGAGGTGAATTGAATCTAATCTTTGGAACATGCCTACCACAATCGAGGCGCCTTTCCACACTGATCAATACATATTGATGGTTTAACAACACTAAGTATCAGACGATAAACACCAATTCTTAAATGGTCAACATAGTCTCGTCCGCTCAAAGAGTATAAGACATCCTTCAGATGAGTACACAAAGTCTATCCCGATAAGACTTCCACTTTACCATCCATGTCAGCATAAAATTTACCAATCTTCGGTTGAGCTACCTATATGGTGCCATTTCTTTTGTAAAACAGGAACATTAAAACAAGGCAAAATCACAAGTTCTCGTGGTGTTGCATAAGAATTATAAACTATGGCCATCTTACTAGAAACAACTGGTTATATCTATTTTTCGACAACCAACGTTGGAATATTTCACCTCTTAGTAAAACCTTCTAAGAAGTACTATTCAGAAACTAAAAGAAAAAACAAAAGCGCCTAGAAATTAAAAACTCCCAAAAGTTTCCTTACCCCCACACCAAAAAAAAAAAAAAAAAGAGAGACAAATTTTGTTCTTCCCCCACTTTAAGTTAATTCGTAGACTTCCATCAATGTTCATATAACAAAGACCTTTACACATGAATTGAATCCTAAAAATAATAAATTTCCACCATAAAAGGCTAAATTAACTAAAAAGAAGCAAATATGGTACATTAATTCCATAATTTACATTAGATTCCAAAAGTAATTCTTTTCAAAAGAGCTCATATAAGAAGATTCACAAGTTATGATCCTACAGGGATACAAAGATTTTTTTTAAAAAAAAACAAGAAATATTTTTGATGAATAAGAAAAAATCAATGGATGAATCAACGAAATCTCTATCCAAACTTAGTTAGAATTCGCTATATGAATTCTCACAAAAAATGCCACATGTCACCCGTATTGAGTGCGAGAACTGAAAAAACTAAACATAAATTATTAAAATTCATTAGAATTTTTGAGACCACAGAAAAAATGAGAGGAAAAAAAAGAAGTAGATCACCCGAAAAGCTTCGTTCTTGATGATGAAAAGCTTCGATTTCAGAGCATGAAGATCGTCGTCTTCATCAAATCGAAATTTGTTTTTTTTTTTTTTTTTGGGTCACTTGGTTGTATCTGTAATTGGACCAATAATACCAATAATATATTGGGCTGATGTTTACTTGGGCCGAAATTAGAATGGGTTGCAGAAGGGAGATTTGCACAAATAGATCATTTATTGCCACTGTTTAATTTTTGATCCCATTAAACTTTTTTTTTTTTGCACAATATGCTCAGCATCAGAATATTAAGAGCCGTTTGGCCATAAAAAAAAATCACTTTTTTCGAATTTTTTTTGATTATTTTTTGAAATCGGTATTTGGCCATAATTTTTTAATTTTTACTTGAAGATAAATTTTTGATTTTTTCGAAAATTTGAAAAACTCCAATAACCTTTTTTTTTAAATTTTCACTCAGATCACTCACCAAAAAACAAAAATAACTCAAAATTATATTCATGTCCAAACACAACTCTAATTTTCAAATACCATTTTCACTTGAAAAATAACTTCAGTTTTTTCGGAACTTTACAATTCTTATGTCCAAACACCCACTAAATCGCACTGCTTGAATTTTGAAGCACATTACTATAATTTTAAAGTATGATGTCGAAATTTTGAAGCACGCTATCACAATTTAAAGTACGCATCCATAATTTTAAAGCATGCTCCCGCAATTTTGAAGTACGCTGCCATCATAAAAATTCTAGCATTGTGCTTCAAAATTCAGGCAGCGTACTTTAATGTATTGGCGCGAAGAAAAATTAATGTAATCAAAATATAAATGATGGTACTAAGAGGTCCATCTGGCATAGTTTTCCACAACTGACATTAGTTGAGTGAGATATCTTTTTATCTCATACATTTGTGGTCTCATATCTTACATGTTTTATTCCACAAAATTCTGGGACCATAAAGTTGTGAGACAAAAAAGAGACCTTACTCAATTAGCATCAGTTGTGTGAGGCACAAAGTAAAAATTTTCGTTTCGCAATTATATAAGAGGAATCGAACCTAGCTGTCAATGTTTTCGATTGGGTTTGGAATAAACAATGTCTTCTTATACTTTTAACCCGCGGCAGAAACTATTTATATTTAGTAGCCGAAAAAGTGTGTAAAATCTGTATAAAGTTCTAAATATAACATAT
>MU770830.1:0-15623 GCA_026770625.1 Nicotiana glauca | reverse complement strand
ATGCCTAAATCCATGTATAAACCTTGTATTTAACTCAAAGCTAGCATAAATTACTTACCTCATGACAAGTGACGAAAATGGCATCCCCAAGCTGCTCCCCATCGACTCCAATGGATGAAAAATGGGGTTGAAATGAGCTCAAGCCCGAACTTAAAATATTACACTGCCCCAGATGCTTCCGCTTCTGCGGAAATATAACCGCTTATGCAGTTCCACTTTAGCGAAAAAACAAGCCGCTTCTGCGGCTGCCCCTGAACCCCCCATTTTTGCTTCTGCGATGCCCCTTCTGCAGATGCGGTTCCACTTCTGCGGAATTTAGACCGCATCTGCGATCCTCAAGCTTTGGATAAAAAACCGCATCTGTGGCTCGCCGTTCGCTTCTCCGTTGCTGCTTCTGTGGTCAACCAACCGTATAAGCGAAAATACCAGCAATCAGATGCCTTCACCTCTCTTCCAAATTTCAATTTCGATCCGTTAACCACCCGGAATCCACCCTAGGCCCCCGGGACGCCAACCAATCATACTAACACGTCCCAGAACACATTATGGACTTGCTCGAGGCCTCGAATCATAACAAACAACGCTAAAACCATGAATTACACCGCAATTCAAGCTTAATGAACTTTGAAATTTTGAACTTCTATTTTCGATGTTTAGACCTATCAAATCACATTCGATTGACCTCAATTTTTGCACACAAATCATATTTGACATTACGGACCTACTCCAACTTTCGGAATTGGATTCCGACCCCGATATCAAAAAGTCAACCTCCGGTCAAACTCCTCAAAAACCTTCAAATTTCTATCTTTAGCCAATTGGCTTCAAAATGACCTACGGACCTCCGAATTCACTTCCGATTGCGCTCCCAACTCCATAATCACCATACGAAGCTACTCACAGTCTCGGAATCCCAAATGGACATCGATAACACTGAAATGCATTTCAAACCAAACTTATGAAATTTCTTCCAAAATGCTAACTTCCACAATAGGCGCCAAAACGCTCTCGGGTCATCCAAAACCCGATCGGGGCATATGCCCAAGTCTGAAATCATCATACGAACCAGCTGGAACCTTCAGATCTCTATTCCCGGGTCGTTTACTCAAAAATCCAATCCTAGTTCATTCTTTCAACTTTAAGCTTCTCAAATGAGAATTTTCATTTAAATTTAACTCCGATCTTCCTGAATTTAAATTCCGACCATGTGAACAAGTCACAATACCTGAAATGAAGCTGCTCATGGCCTCAGATCGCTGAATGACGCGCTAGGGCTCAAAACGACCAGTCGGGTCGTTACAAGTAGCTACGTACGGACTCTCGTCGCCTAGTGCGTACGTAGCTCCCGCATTTAATAGAAAATTACTCAATTATTATACCTATGGGAAAAATTCCCTCTTACAAGGTTAGAAAGGAGACTCACCTTGCTCGAAAGTATACTTCCAATGCCAAGAACGAGCCCAAACCCTCAATTTGGAGCCGAACGATCCAAACTAGTTAAATGAGGTAGGAACTAATCAATATAAGCTCACGAGATAATATTCTAGCTATTTAAGCAATTTTCCAACCCTTAACACGAGTTCTCCAAAATCCGACCTCGGGCCCACATGCCCGGATTCCGAAATTTTGCAAAGGAAGTTGTTCTGTACAACCTAAGGATCAATAATATATGATTTCTAATTCATTTCATAATCAATTTCGTGGTAAAATCTAAGTTTTATTAAAACCCTAGGTCTAGCTCTAACCCCATGATTTTACCTTAAATCCTAGTGTTTAATCTACCTAAACATAAGTGTTAAACTAAGAATGGGTGGGATAAACTTACCTCAAGATGCCAAGTAGAAGCCCTCTCTCAAAAGCTCCCAAAATCGCGAATGGAGTAGTGAAATATGGCAAAAATATACTTAGACCCCGTGATAAATGAACTCACTGCCTCAGCGATTTCCGCATATACGTTCAGGGGACCGCAGCTGCGAGAAAAAAGACCGCATCTGCGAAATGGGCTAAAAAGGCTAGGATCGCTTCTGTGGTCTTGAGGCCGCTTCTGCGGGTCAAGAGCCACGTCTGCAGTTTGGCCTGGCTTTCACTGGGCCGCATCTGCAATAGATGGACCGCATCTACGGTTCACCAACTGCAGGTGCGGTTATGACAGAAGCAGCAACTTCAGCACTTCTCAAAAATTTCAACTTCGCTCGAGCCTCGTCCGATTGATGCTCGGGGCTCCCGGGCCCCGCCCGAACATACTGACAAGTCTGAAATTATGAGACGGACCTACTCGAACCTTCAGAATGCCCGAAACAACGCTAAATCTGAGAATCACCCATTAAAACTAAATGAATCAAACTTATGAACTTCAAGTTCTTAATTTTCCACCAACGAGCCAAAATGCCCTAAAACTACTCAGATTGACACCAAATTTTGCGAGTAAGTCTTAAATGATATTTCGGATCTGTACCGGGCTTCGAAACCAACATACAAGCCCGATACCCATAAAATCAATCATTACTTAATTTCTTTAAATCCTTAATATTTCAGATTAACAATTTCTAATATAAATTCATTACTCAGGCTAGAGACCTCGGAATTCGATTCTGAGCATATGTTTGGGTCCCATATTTTCCTACAGACCCTCCTGAACCATCAAAACACGAATCGGTCCTGTTTGCCCTAAATGTTGACCAAAATCAAACTTAGCCTTTTAAGAAAATCCTAAAGAGTCAAATGTGCATATTTCAATCCAAACTCTTCTAAATCCCAAATCAACCATCCCCGCAGGTCATAAATTAGTTAAAGCAAGCATAGAGAGGTTTATTTTGGGGGACGGGGTTCTAAAAAGGAAAATGATCAGTCGGGTCGTTACATTCTCCACCTCTTAAACAAACGTTCGTCCTCGAACGGACATAGAAAAATACCTGAAGTGCTGAATAAATGAGGGTATCTACTCCGATGTCCACCTCGGACTCCCAGGTCGCCTCCTCGACTAGTTGGCCCCTCCACTGGACCCGCACTTTAGAAATCCTCTTGGACTTTTACTGGTGATCATGTTTATCAATGATGGCAACTGGCTCATCCTCATAACCCAAACTCTCATCCAACTGAATAGCACTAAAGTCTAACACATGGGATAGGTCGGGATGATACTTCTGAAGCGTCGATACATGAAAAATCAGATGAACTCCTGATAAACTGGGGGGTAGAGCAAGCTCTTAGGAAACCTCCCCAACTCGTCTCAACACCTCGAAAGGGCCAATAAACCTTGGGCTCAACTTGCCATTCTTCCCGAACCTCATAATACCTTTCATTTGCGAGACTTTCAAGAGAACCTTCTCGCCAAACATGAATGATACATCACGCGCTTTCTGATCTGTATAACTCTTCTATCTGGACTAAGCCGTGCGAAGCCTTTCCTGAATCAACTTCACCTTGTCCAAGGCATCTTGAACCAAATATGTGCCGTATAACTTAGCCTCACCCAGCTCAAAGCACCCAATAGGAGAACGACACAGCCGAACATACAAAGCCTCGAATGGGGCCATCTCAATGCTGGACTAGTAGCTATTATTGTATGCAAACTCCGCCAATGGCAAGAACTGGTCCCACTACCCTCTGAAGTCAATCACATAGGCTTTAAGCATATCATCCAGAATCTGAATCGTCTGCTCAGACTGTCCGTCGGTCTGAGGATGGAATGCTTTGCTAAGCTCTACGCGGGTCCCCAACTCACTCTGAATAGCTCTCCAGAAATGGGAAGTGAACTGAGGGCCTCTGTATGATATAATGGAAACAGGCACACCGTGCAACCGAACTATCTCCCAAATGTAAATCTGAGCATACCTCTCTGCTGTATAAATAGTCACCACTGGAATAAAGTGGGTCGACTTGGTCAACCTATCAATGATGACCCATACTGAATCAAACTTTCGCAAAGTCCGCGGCAACCCAACTACAAAATCCATGGTAATGCGCTCCCACTTCCACTTTGGTAT
Organism: Nicotiana glauca; assembly: GCA_026770625.1. Lineage (NCBI taxonomy): Eukaryota > Viridiplantae > Streptophyta > Magnoliopsida > Solanales > Solanaceae > Nicotiana > Nicotiana glauca. The sequence continues at coordinate 11,637 of MU770830.1, read as the reverse complement.
AGGCATCTGCTGAAGTAGGCCGCCTGGCCTCTGATGTTCATACTTGACCTGCTGGCAATTCAAACGCCTAGCCACATACTCCACTATGTCTTTCTTCATCCTCCGCCACCAATAATGTTGTCTCAAGTCATGATACATCTTAGTAGCTCCTGGATGGATGGAATATCGCGAACTGTGTGCCTTCTCTAGTATCCTCTCCTTTAGGCCATCAACATTAGGAACACAGAGACGACCCTGGAGCCGCAAAATACCATCCTCACCAATAGAAACCTCCTTGGCACCTCCCTGAAGCACCGTTTCTTTGAGAACCATCAGATGTGGATCATCGAACTGTCGGGCCTTTATCTCCCGCAACAATGAAGACTGAGCAACCATACATGCAAGAACCCAGCTGGGCTCCGAAATGTCCAACCTTACTAGTCTGTTAGCCAAGTAATGAATGTCCCAAGCTAGTGGTCTCTCCTCTGCTGGAATGAATGTCAAGCTACCTATGCTCTCTGCATTCCTGCTTAAAGCATCTGCGACCACATTCGCCTTGCCCGGATGATAAAGAATGGTGATGTCATAATCCTTCAGTAACTCAAGCCACCTGCACTACCTCAAATTAAGATCCCTCTGCTTGAACAAATGCTGCAAGTTGCGATGATCAGTATAAATCTCGTATGACACCCCATATAGGTAGTGTCTCCATATCTTAAGAGCATGGACAATCGCCGCCAACTCCAGATCGTGCACAGGATAATTTTTCTCATGAATCTTCAACTGACGGGAGGCATATGCAATAACTCGCCCCTCCTTCATCAATACACAACCCAATCCAACACGCGAAGCGTCACAATATATTGTATATATTCTTGAACTGGAAGGCAACACAAGAACTGGTGTTGTAGTCAAGGCTGTCTTGAGCTTCTGGAAGCTCGCCTCACAATCATCGGACCAATGGAAAGGAGAACCCTTCTGGGTCAATCTAGTCAGAGGTGATGCAATGGATGAAAAGCCCTGCACAAACCGCCTATAATAACCTGCTAACCCTAGGAAACTCCTGATCTCGGTCACTAAAGTAGGGCGTGACCAACTCTGAACTGCCTCAATCTTCTTGGGATCCACCGTAATACCCTCTCCTAACACAATATGTCCCAAGAATGCCACTGACTCTAGATAAAACTCACACTTGGAGAACTTAGCATATAGCTTCTGCTCTCGCAAGGTCTAAAGCACTACTCTCAGATGCTGCCCGTGCTCCCCCAGACTACGTGAGTATATCAAGATGTCATCAATAAAGACGATGACGAAGGAATCAATATAAGGCCTAAACAACTTGTTCATCAAGTCCATGAATGTAGCCGGTGCATTAGTCAAGCCGAAGGACATCACCAAAAACTCACAATGGCCATATCTAGTCCGGAATGCAGTCTTCAGGACATTCGAGTCCTGAATCTTCAACCGATGGTAACCCGGCCTCGAGTCGATCTTAGAGAACACCATGGCACCCTGCAATGGTCGAACAAATCATCAATACAAGGCAACAGATACTTATTCTTGATGGTGTCTTTGTTCAATTGGTGGTAATCAATGCACATCTGCATAGTCTCGTCCTTCTTCTTCACAAATAACACCGGGTCACCCCAAGGCGATACACTGGGCCTAACAAACCCCTTTGCTAAAAACTCCTCAAGCTGCTCCTTCAACTCATTTAGCTCTTTAGGAGCCATATGATACGGTGGGATGGATATAGGTTGGGCGCTTAGAGCCAAATCAATACAGAAATCGATATCACGATCCGGTGGCATGCCAAGAAGATCAGAAGGAAACACATCGGCAAACTCTTGAACCACTGGGATTGAATCAATCGTCAGAGACTCTGCGTGGTGTCCCCAACATAAGCCAAGTATGCCAAACACCCCTTCTCAACCATCTACTAAGCCTTCAGAAAAGAGATAACCCAGCTAGATGTATCAATAGTGGAACCCTTCCACTCTAACCCTAGCAACCCTGGCAACCCTGGCATCGCTAAAGTAACAGTCTTGGCATGGCAATCTAGAATAGCATGATATGGAGATAACCAATCCATGCCCAAGATGATCTCAAAGTCGATCATTTCAAGCAACAAGAGATCTGCTCTAGTCTTAAAACCACAGAATGTAACCACACAGGACCGGTAGACCAGGTCTACAACCACGGAATCACCCACAGGAGTGGACACATAAATAGGAGTGCCCAAAGGTGCAGGAGGAATAACCAGGAAACGAGCAAATAGAGATGATACATATGAATAGGTGGATCCTAGATCAAACAATACCGAAGCATACCTACCGCAGACGGAAATAATACCAATGATGACGGCATTTGAGGCTAATACATCTGGCCTGGCTGGAAGAGCGTACAATCTAGCTGGAGCGCCGGCTGGCTGACCTCCAACTAACTGAGCAGTGGCTGGCTGACCTCTCCCTACCTTACCTCCACCTCTAGGACGACCCCTACCATCCTGCCCTCCACCTCTAGGTGGCGGGGCAGCTGGTGCTGAAATCATAGGCTGCTGACCCTGCTGTACTGCCTTGCCCCGAATCTTGGGGAAGTATCTCCTCATATGACCAAGGTCCCCGCACTCGAAACAACCCCGTGGTATGGTGACATGCTGCTATGATGGCTGACCCTGATGGCATGTAGACCCACTGGAAGAAGCCTGAATAGCCGGTAGACGGCATGAACTCTCTGGCATAGCACTAAAATAAGAATTAGAAGAACCTAGAGGACCTGAATACCCACCGGAGGAGCCCTGAATAGCTGGTAGGCGGTAAGAACTCTCTGGTATGACGCTGAAATAGGTGTGCGCTGGAGCACCTCGAGCAGGTGGTGGTGCTAAATATGGGGGCATGCTAGGCTGTCCTCTCCCAAACTGACCTCTGCCCCTAGCCGGGGCACCTCTGAACTCTCCGGAGAACCTATCCCTCTTATCCTGCTGTATCTGCTCCTTACCCCTCAGACGGTAACTCTCAATCCTCCAAGAAATCTCCACTTCTAACTGGTAAGGAGTCTCCATCTCTACCTCTCGGGCCACGTTGGCCCTGATGCCATAATGCAACCCTGCAACAAACCCCCACACCATCTCTACATCAATAGGAAGTATCATCAATGCATGGCGGGATAGCTAAAAAAACCTCGCCTCATAATCGGTCACGGACATCTGGCCCTACTCTAGCTGCTCAAACTGATACTGTAGCTCTTCCCTCTCAGAGGGTGGAATATACCTATCCAGAAAAAACTGTGTGAACTCACTCCAATTGATAGGAGGAGAACCTGCTGGCTTGCCTAGAATATAAGACTGCCACTATCTATGGGCCCTGCCCTCTAGCTGGAAAGTAGTGAAGTCAACCCCATGCAAATCCAATATCCTCATATTGTGCAGTCTGTCCCTGCACCTGACAATAAAGTCCTGAGCATCCTCATGGTGCTCACCCCCGAAGACAGGAAGGTGAAGTCTAGTCAATCTATCCAACAACTTTTGTGGGTCACCATCCGCAGCTGGTTTGGGCTCGGGTATCACTACAATGTCTGGCTGAGCCCCATCTACGGGTAGTGCGCCAGGAGTCCAATACACTACAGCTGCATGACCGTGAGCCTGAGCAGTAGGGGTTTATTCTCCCCCTCCCGCCTGGGATGTAGCTGGATCTGCTGGAAATAAACTGTCCTGAGTCATGGTGTCTATGAATCGTAGCATACGACCCATGACATCCAGGAATTCCGATGCTTTCATAAAGTCTGCCGGGGTAGGCTCAGCTGCGGGCACCTCGCCCTGCTTCTCGATGATAGGATCTCCCGCAAGATCTACTGGTGGTACTACTGGGATAGCTCTGGGATGCCCTCGTCCCCTACCTCGGGCCGGTGCCCTCCCCCGGCCTCTGCCTCGGCCTCTCGCAACCGGGGGGAGGGGCAGCTCCTCCCAGGTTTGAAACATCAGCCGTGTGTGTCCTCACCATCTGTGAGAGAATAGAAGAGTGAAATTTAGTGCACCAACCATTGCACGATAAGAATGAATAAAGAGTAGTTTTTCCTAACATCCTATAGCCTCTCGAAGATAAATACAGATGTCTCTGTACCGATCTGCAAGACTCTATTAGGTTTGCCCATAACTTGTGAGACCTACGTGAACCTAATGCTCTAATACCATATTGTCACGACCCATTTCCAAAAGCTCCCAAAATCGCCCAATAAAGTAGTGAAATATGGCAAAAATAGACTTAGAGCCCGTAATAAATAAAATCACTGCCTCAACGATTTCTGTATTTGCAATCAGGGGACCGCATCTGCAGTCTCGCATCTACGAGAAAAAGACCACATCTGCAAAATGGGCTAAAAGGGCTAGGACAGCTTCTGCGGTCTTGAGGCCGCTTCTGTGGGTCGAGAGCCGCTTCTGCGATTTGGCCTAGCCTTCCCTAGCGCCGTATCTGGGATAGATGGACCGCATATACGGTCTCGTACCTGCGGTCCACCAACTGCAGGTGCGGTTATGACAAAGGCAGCAGCTTCAACACTTCTCAAATTTCAACTTCACTCGAGCCTCGTCTGATTGACGCTCGGGGGTCCTAGGCACCGCCCGAACATACCGATAAGTCTAAAATTATGAGACGGACCTACTCAAACCTTCGAAACGCCCAAAACAACGCTAAATCTAAGAATCACCCCTAAAACCAAATGAATCAAACTTATGAACTTCAAGTTCTTAATTTTCCTCCAACGAATCAAAATGCCCTACAACTACTCAAATTGACACCAAATTTCGCGAGTAGGTCTTAAATGATATTTTGGACCTGTACTGGACTTTGGAACCAACATACGAGCCCGATACGCATGAAATCAATCATTAGTTAGTTTCTTTAAATCCTTAATATTTTAGATTAACAATTTCTAATAAAAATTCATTACTCGGGCTAGGGACCTCGAAATTCGATTCCGAACATACACCCAGGTTCCATATTTTCCTATGGACCCTCCGGAACGGTCAAAACATGAATTCGGGCCCTTTTGCACAAAATGTTGACCAAAATCAAACTTAGCCTTTTAAGAAAATCCTAAAGAGTCAAATGTGCATATTTTAATCCAAACTCTTCTAAATCCTAAACCAACCATCCTCGCTTGTTAAAGCAAGCACGAAGAGTTTTATTTGGTGGCACGGGATTCTAAAAAGGCAAGCGGCCAGTTGGGTCGTTACACTAGGCTATTGTGATCTTTGTGTATGTCTTCGAAGATCCTTTGATTTCTTTCCCTCCACAGAATATGAATATATTCAGCATAGATCATCTTGAGTAGCTTTGCTGTTGCAGTTTTCCCCTTGGAATATTGACAAACAAACTGGATGTGTTCACTCTATGTATTGCACAATATATTTTGTAGTTGTGCCCATTGAATAAATCTTCCCCATAGTTGTCTAGCATGCTTACATTCAGCAAACATATGGTCTCTTGTCTCATTATTGGATTGACATAAGACACATATATTATTCACATTAAGGCCCCATTTTCCCAGTATGTCAATTGTCAGTAGTCTTCCTTGGCATTGTAGCCACATAGTGATTATAGCTTTTGGCCTAGCAGCATTCTAATACATTAAGCTCCTCCAACTAGTTTTAGGATATGTTGGTATCAGTTGAGGATAAATCTGTTTTATAGCACTCTTTTTCCCATCCAACGGTCTTTGGAGTTGATGAACAACATCTCTTGCTTCCAATATTTTTCTCACCATCCAGCTTGCATTCTTTGGTATAGACACAATTTTTGAGTTCTGTTCTTTTATGTAGAAGGCATGAATCCACTTGATTCAAAGCTTGTCTTGTTTGCGTGACAAGTCCCAATATGTTTTGGCAATAGCAGCTACATTCCACACTTGTATATTGCTTAGGTTCAAAACCTCCTACAGATTTAGGAATGCAGAATTTGTCCCAAGCAATGAGAGCTTTCGTTGTGATTTCATCCCCCCCCCCCCGACCATATGTAACTTTTACAATAAGCTTCAATCACTTAGATCGCTTTAGATGGTAAGGAAAAGAGTTGGGCCTAGTAGGAGTGAATTCCAAATAGTACTGTCTGAATCAGTTGAACCCTTCCAGGATAAGATAGCTTTTTTGTTGTCCAAGAAGTTATTTTTGCCACTATCTTACTGATGAGTGGCTGGCACTGTATCAAAGTCAACTTTTTGGTATCCAATGGTACCCCCAAATACTTAAAAGGGAGTTATCCTTGGGAATAACCCAACAATTGATAAATTTTCTCTGTAACTTTGACTTCCATGCCTCCACAATATATAACACTTTTAGCTAAATTAGCTTGTAGTTCGGAAGCAGTTGAGAATGTCAGGAAGCAATTCTGAAGTCTCCTTCCTGATTCAATGTCTCCTCTTGAAAACAATAATAGGTCATCAGCATAGCTCAAGTGAGTGATATGTAGTCTTCCATATCTAGGATGATACTTGAATCCTTTGTCTTGTTGCAATTCATTGAATAGTCTGCTTAGGTACTCCATTGCAATTGCAAAGAGGAAGGAGGAAATTAGATCTCCTTTTCTCAGGCCTCTGGTAGCATTGAATGGTTCTAATGTTTCTCCATTGAGCAGAATAGTGTAGTTGACAGTTCTGACACATGCCATTATCCAATTTGTGATCTTTTCAGGAAAATCCAATCCCTCCAAAACTTGCTCCAGATATGCCCATTCCACTAAGTCATAAGCTTTTTGAAAGTCCACTTTAATCATGCACCTAGGGGAGATATGCTTCCTGCTATATGATTTAACCAACTCATGAGCCAAGATAATGTTATCAGCTATTCTTCTCCCATGTATGAATCCTACATGTGCTTCTGAGATAATGAAGCTCATGATTTTTTGAAGTATCCCAGCCAAGACTTTAGCAATTAGTTTGTACAACATTGTGCAACAAGCTATTGGTCAATAATCTTTCACAGTGCTTGGATTTGCAATTTTTGGTAGCAAGGTCGGTGTAGTGCAATTAATGGCTTTATATAGGACCCCTGTGATGAAGAACTCTTTTACTTCTTCACATACATCCTCTTTAATGATAGGCCAGGCTTTTTTAGAAAATGTAGCATTGTATCCATCTATTCCTGGGGCTTTGTGATCTCCAATTGAGCAAAGTGTTTCATATATTTCTGTTTCTGTAACTGTGGCACACAATTCTAATTGTTGAATATGTGATAATCTATGTCCATTTCTCATCACCAGCATATTGACTGCAGGTAGAGTGGTGGCAGTTGATCCCATCAAGGACTTATAAAAATCAGCAAACTCTGTTTTAATAGCCCTGGGATCCTGTAGCTTCATTCCCGTTAGAGAAGTAATTTCCAGGATCTGTTTCTACTGTTGCTTTTCTTTCATCACAGCTGTGAAGTATCTTGTGTTTGAATCACCCAACTTAATCCATGTAGCTCTAGATTTATGTTGCATTACACTCTCTTCTATCAGTGACCACTTTTCTAGTTGCTCTAAACACAGATCTCTTGATCAACCAATATATCAGAGTACTGGCTTTGCATTGCTTGTTGGACTTCTTTCAGTGAGGTTCTAGCTTTAGCTATCTTCTCAGCAATACTTGTGAACTCCTCAGAATTAAGCTGTTTGAAAGCAGATTTCAAATGATTTAGTTTCAGCCACACACTTTTCATACTTCCTACTATTTCAGTTCTTGACCGCCCTTCATCAACGATCCACCTGAACTTGATGTGATCTGCCCATATATTGAAGAATCTAAATGGTACCTTAATATTATTTTGGGGAGGTCTAAATGGAATAAGGATGGACACATGATCTCATATGAAAGGTTCTCCAAATATATCGCTGTTAGATGTCCATATTGTAATATCCATTCATTATTTGTTATTGCTCTGTCCAGTCTACTGTTACATCCCATATTTTCGGACATTAAAGTTTCATCGTAAGTTAAGCGACACAAGCTCGGAAATTAGGTTATTTTGAGGTTACAAGTATTATGATGTTTCAAAAAAGGGATAAGTAAATTCGTGAAGGTGAGAGGGTAAGCAAATCGAAGAAAATAAGTTTCGTCGAAGTTTGACAATTCGGGATAAAATAAGGTCTGAGCTATAATACTCGATATTTATGGACTAGTGCCATACAAGGTACAACGTGACCATAATAATATGGTGTCAACGTGTGTTGAAAGTGAGTGGTATTTTAAGTAATTTGAGATAATACCTAATTATGTGAATAATTATTGGTTAATGGGGTATTAACAAATTAATTAAGAAATTAAGTGGTTAATTGTTGGATAAGGATGATCCAAAAATGTGGCACCATTACAAGATTTAACTAACTGACTCTTAAGTCATGAAACTTGGTGTCACAATTAGAAGAATTCTTGGCCAAATCATCACAAAAGGTGGGGTCCACAAATATCAAAAAATAAGAGATTTTAACATATCTTCTAAGTGACAAAAGCTTATTTTGCTAAGATAATGGAAACCTTAAAAAGATAAGAGGTTTTCATACCTTGATTGCTAAGCATTTTTCATACGGATAAAGCTAACAATTTTAAAGAAGTCTCTTTACTTCATTAAGGTTTGAGGCAAAGATTGCTAAGCAACAGATGGAACCCAAATAATTCGTTTGAAACTTCACAATGTGATAAAGCATGAAATTTGCGATTCTAAGGGAGTAAGGTACAATTTTTTCAAAAATATCGTACGGATTTTACCACTTCTATCTGCCGTTACGTGTTGTTGCAATTGACGCGTGTTAGATGGATTGCCAAGATTATCAGTTCAAGTATATTAAGGCTATCTTTTTTTTTTGCATGATCCAAATAATACAAATAAAACGAGCAAAATATGCAACTTTCATAAATGGCTCTATTTATAAAAATACTAGGGGTGTCTATACTCTTGATTCGCCATGTAAATTATTATTATATCTTTTGCTCATGGGTCTCAGAAAAATATGTATTTTATAAAATTTATCCGAAAGGAATATTGATTTTTATGACATTCTGAGAAAATCTTATTAACGTATTTCTTATGCATTTCATGCATTCATACATTTACATTGACCCATGACCAGATGGCGTTATATATATATATATATATATATATATATATATATGGTAAAGATTATGGCGTTATACACGCACCACCACCTGATCAGCTGGTATACGTTGATGATTTTGCCCACAGTGGCCGAGATGATATGATGGGATGCCCTCAGAGGCCTGATGATATTATGAAATAAGTACCTATGCACGACATGACATTCATACGCATATGCATGACACTATAGTTATTTCATGATTTTACAGAGTTATCCAGACTTACAGGTTGAGTCATTTACTCTATATTTATTCCATGTTTGTTATGTATTTATTTATGTGTCTTACATACTCGGTACATTATTCATACTGACGTCTCTTTTACCTGGGGACGCTGCATTTCATGCCCTCGGGTCCCGATAGACAGGTCGAGAGTTCTCCAAATAGGCTATCAGCTTAGCGAAAGATGTTGGTGTGCTCCATTTGCTCCGGAGTTGCTTGTGTGGTCAGTATGATTTAGACGCGTATTGTTTTATATGGCGGAGCCCTATCCCAACCTTTATATTAAGTATGTGCTCTTACAGGCTTGTAGACAGATATCATGTATACGAATACTTGTATGGCCTTACCGGCCTATGTGTTGAGTTTAGAAATAATCATGTTGGTCTTATAGGCTCGTATATCACATGTATAAGTTTTTATGTCAGGTTGGGTCGTCCTATATTGAGTATTCCTCTATGTTTATTCTGGTTAGCCCATGACGGCCCGTTTGGCCCATTTGCCAACGAAAGTCCAATAAGAAATATGTGTTATGTTAGTACTTGGTTGAGTAAGGTACCGAGTGTCCGTCGCGGCCCATCAGTTTGGGTCGTGATAAAAGTGGTGTTAGAGCAGTTCTATTCTAAGGAGTCTACAAGCCGTGTCTAGTATAGTCTTATTTATGGGTGTGTCGTGCACCACACTTATAAGTAGGAGGCTACAGGGCATTTAGGACTGTCACTATTTCTTTTTACTCTAGATCATGTGGTAGAGCTCACTTATAAGAATTCAAATTCCGAACTTCTATTTTATTCGTAATAAGACGATGCCTACATTTAGAAAGACGATCGATAAGAGATATAGTTATGAAAGTGTTAAGTTAGAGGAACTCGACTTTGCATCTTGTTTATGATGAGTAAATGTAAGGTCTTCAGCAGATGATGCGTGTACTAAAAGGTTAAGGTTCTTGATAAGGAGTTTTTAGGAAAGAATATTTATCCACTATTACGGTAAAAAGGAATAACGGAATCGGAAGTTAGACACAAGTTTCAGCAAGTAAAAGAATCAACGTAAAGAAGGGTATGATGTACCCGTTAATAAAGATTATCATTATTTACCATTTAGGAATGGAGATATAAGCATTTTGAGTTACCTTCAACAGTAATAGATGTAAGTACAATCGGCCACACCTATCTCTGGCATGCCCAATGAGAGCTAACACATATGGTTTAAGAGAAAGACATGATAGCAGGATCCGGCTGGGGTTAGAGTAACCCAAAATGATGGATGGATGATTTGCGTTATTAGACATTTCCGAAGGATAGTACAAAGGTGCTAATAGATCTTCTTGTGAGATACCTAGATGGTACATCCTAAAATAGTACAACTAGATATGAGTACTACAAAGACATGCACCGAATCCTGGAAAAGGTAAATATTACCTTAGTGTGGATCCCGTCCCTGGTAGAGAAAGAATGTTTGGAAATTTGAAGAGCCAATGGATGGAGCAAATGGGAGCTAAAAAGCAAAATAATATCTTATTGAAATTTTCAGAATAAAGTAATAGACAGAAATGTTAGCAGGAAATAAGAAGAGAGTTAATGAAGCATTATGAGTAAGATATGATACATGGATGGCAACGACAGGTAAAAAATGATAGTTTTATAGAGTCTATAGCCAAGTGGAGGAAAATACGAGAGGTGACAGGCCTTGAGGCAACAAAAGAGTATAGGCCATAAATTCTTATCCTCATTTCGAGAAATAAGTCTGTGACTCCAATGCGACTATCAGAAGGGAGAGTTAAACCCCAGAGTAATAGAAATCAGTATGGGCTGGTGAACAAGATAAACTAAACATGAATTAGGGACTGAATGATTTGATAATGGTCGACATCATGAGAGTTTCATATTTTGTTCTAGCGATAATAGAATGGACAATAGAAGAAGATTCATAAGAAATTCAGAGGATGGTCATTCGGGAAGACGCTTCCCTAAATTAAGCCATGTAAGTAAATTTAATCTTAAGGGACTGCATGTGCCAGTTATACTAAGTATCACCCTCGCGGCCCATCGATTTGGGTCGTGACATCTACTATAAACTCTGTCTGCACCTTGTCACACCTCCTTTCGGCGCTACCGCACCCCGCGAGGGGCGTGGTGGAAGGAGTTTTTCCAATTAAAGGACGATCGAAACGGGATTTATTATTAAGATTCAGAGTTGCCACTTGAGAGATTTATGGTGTCCCAAGTCACCGGTTGAATTCCGAATCGAGGAAAGGTTTGACTCTATATTACAGTCTGCGTACCAGAAATCCGGATAAGGAATTCTGTTAACCCG
>MU770828.1:23106-76659 GCA_026770625.1 Nicotiana glauca | reverse complement strand
GTCTGTTTAGTTGAATTCACATAACTGATAGGGATTTGAGCTTAAAACGTTCTTCTAGTTAAATTAAATTAATAATCTTGGCCGATCTGTTTGACACTGTCAGGCCCAAACGATTGCCTGCAATCACATTTTTAGCCCAGGCCCATGATTGGCTTGCTTTTTTGGGTACGCCTGATTAATAATCTTTTATAGGGTCTGCTTTCAAAGCCCAAAAATGGTTAAGGATTGGCAGCCGTATAGGTTCATGGATTCAAATGTAATAACTATCAAATGATATTAATTAGTTCAGGCTTTTCTCTTTATTAGAAAAAAATAAAAATAGAAAATTATAGTCACTTAGGATTGGCCTTTAATAAAATGAGACGAGCCTCGCCAAATAAAATGCGGGGCCCTCAATAAATGCTAAAAATATACTTAGATCTCGGGAGGACCGTTTAGTAAATTTTACGGTCTCCCCAAAAAATAAAAATAAATAATAAACGCGTAGTTGCCTTAAGCGCATATGTTAATAATATTACCTTCCTAAATACGAGTGCACATTTATGTGACCCAAATCCAAATCTCAACAGAGTCGAAATGTGTTGACAACCATGGGTGCACTGGTGCGACGTGGTTCGAGATACATTTTTATGACGTTGCAATTCTTATTAAAAATAAACATATAATAAAAGCGGATTACTATTAAAAAGCACATAAGTTAAAACATGTTGTAAAATCAGATAAATAAGCTAAATATGACAGTTGAGCAACTGTGCTAAGACTACGGAACCCGGGAATGCCTAACACCTTCTCCCGGGTTAATAGAATTCCTTACTCGGATTTCTGGATCGCGGACTGTTAAAAAAAGTCAATAATTTCCTCGATTCGGGATTCAACCGGTGACTTGGGACACCATTAATCTCCCAAGTGACAACTCTGAATCTCTTAATAAACGAATCCCGTTTCGATTGTCCTTTAATTGGAAAAACTCCCTTTACCACGCCCTTCGCGGGGTGTGGTAGCGCCGAAAGGAGGTGCGACAACGTGTTCTAATTATATTATTTTATATGTGGAAAAAGTCTATTACTATTATGAATACCAATCGGATATGGTAGTAAGTGTACGAAACATACTATAAGTGATATGAGGTCTAAGGAAGGTCCTAAGTCTAAGCCAAGTTGGAAAATTTCATAATATACAAAATTTGCAAATAAGTACGCACAAGACCTTACTTTGAACGAGAATATGTACGTGGTTATAACGCGTTGTGTGATACACAACCTATCAAATTAAAGCTCTCTGAGTCTAGTTTCTACAGAATCAAACCGTTCGTCATTTGGATGTGTATACAGAATGTTATGACCATTTTACCGGACCTGTGTCATAACCGCGTCAGTTCAGGAGTTTTCTGACCGCGGAACGCGATGGAGCACGTAAAATACCTAAAATACCCCTAGACAGTGTAAAAACCGAAGGGGTATTAGATTTCCTCCATTCTTGGTCATTCAAGCTCGGATTTGGGCGATTCCAAAGGGATTTTTCACGATTTCGACTTGGGTAAGTGTTCTATATTCGTAACTGATTATATTTCATGAATCTATATCAATATTCATCGTTTATTTCGGATTTGGATGAAAGAAATTGAAATTTTTGTAAAACTTTCCAAAAATGAAAATTTAGGATTTGAAGGTCCATTTGATATCGGAATTCGATAATTTTTGTATGGTTGAACTCGTATCGGAATGGGTTATTGGATTTTATGTGTTTCGTTAGATTCTGAGACGTGGGCCCCACGGGCAATTTTGAGCTAAATTTCGGATTTAATTTGAAAAATGTGTAAATTCATATGGAATTAATTTGTACAATTTATATTGAGTATATTGAATTATTATGACTAGATTTGAAGCTTCGGACGAATTTGCGAGGCAAAAGCTTGTTGGAATTTTGAATTGATGGCAAAACGAGGTACGTTTTTGGTCTAACCTTAGCTTAAGGGATTAGGAGTCGTGTCTTATTTGTTACATGTTAATTGTGGAGTACGACGTATAGGTATGGTGACGAGTATCTATACGTTGGTGTCAAGCCATGCCCGTGAGTCTTGTATTATAATTGTTATGACTCTGTTGTGGTTTATTGCGCTTCATATGTTATTATTGTTCCCTTGCCGGGATATTATTGTTCCCTTGTCGGAATATTATTGAAATATTATTGTTTCCTTGCCGGGATACTATTGAAATATTATCGTTCCCTTGTCGGAATATTATTGAAATATTATTGTTCCCTTGCCTGGATGTTATTGTTTTGATATTATTGTTCCCTTGCCGGGATGTTTGTTTGATATTATTGTTCCCTTGCCGGGATGTTTGTTTGATATTATTGTTCTTTTGCCGGTAGTATATTATTTGATTATTTGTTATGGGTTTTCTTTGCGGGTAATATATTCCTTGATTATTTGTTATTGGATTTCTTTGCCGGTAATATGTTGTTTGATTATTTGTTATTGGTTTTCTTTGCCGGTAATACATTGTTTGATTATTTGTTATTGATTTCTTTGCCGGTAATATATTGTACACTGAGTTAAAAATGAAATGGGAGCGGGTGGTACGCCTACCACAAGATTTATATTGAAATGGAAGCGAGTGGTACGCCTACCAAAATTTATATTGAAATGGGAGCGAGTGGTACGCCTACCACAAATGATATTGAAATAGAAATTATATTGATTATTCGTTATTGGTTTTCATGCCGGTAACATGATGTGCACAAATGGGAGCGAGTGGTACGCCTACCACAAATGATATTGAAATGGGAGCGAGTGGCGCGCCTACCGCAAATTATATTGATTATTCGTTATTGGTTTCTATGTCGGTAACATAATATGCACAAAATGGGAGCGAGTGGTACGCCTACCACAAGATATAATAAAATGGGAGCGGGTGGTACGCCTACCACAATATATAATAAAATGGGAGCGGGTGGTACGCCTACCACAATATATAATAAAATGGGAGCGGGTGGTACGCCTACCACAAGATATAATAAAATGGGAACGGGTGGTACGCCTACCACAAGATGTGATCTGAAAGTGAAATCTGTCTTTGTTTTCCTTATTCTTGTTAGTGGCTGGATTTTGATTCTTTATAATGGTGATGCCGCGCACTTTCTACTGCTGTGTTTATTTGTTGTTATCAATTCAAGTGTTTAAACTGTTTGAATTCCTTTACTGTTATGACCCTTCGTGTTAGAACCTACAGTGTTTGCATTATTTCACCGCATTTATACATATATATACATTTCAACACTTCAAGCTTCAATAATTGTACTTTACTTAAAAGGAATTGCTACTATGCTTTGATTTATTGATTTCTCGTATTAAAGGTAATAATTCATTTGATATTGTACTTTAATTGAAAAGGTTATTTTCTTTATCAAATGATTTCTAAAAATACTTCATCTCTTCTTGTTGATTTCCTAATTGGTTTGGAAGTTGTACTCTACTTTATGTTAAGTAAATGAGGCTATTTGAACATTCTTAATTGTATTGGGTTATGGACCCTGTGAACTCAGTAACATGAGAATATTGGTGTGCAATGTGAGACAGAAATATGTGGGCACAAGGTGCCGGGAAAAATATTATAGTTTTGTTTAATGGCATGTGAGTTGTCCGTACGGTTGTAATATAAATACGGGCACGAGATGCCATAAAAATATGAACATGGGCTGAGACCTATATTATTATGATTATGAAATGAGGCGTCACAAGGTGACCTTTACTCGAAAGAATTATATTCGAAAGGTGCTTATTTAAAAGATATTTATTTGAAGGAAATATATTCAAAATATATTTATTAAAAAGCATATTATCTTAGAGATTATTACTTGAAGGATTTATAGGTGAAAGATTTATATTTGAAGGATTTCATTAATTGATTGCACTTGTATTTATTATTTGTTGAGAAATAATTATGTTGTTCTTGTTGTCTGTTATTTATATCACTGGTTGATCATTGTTGCCATCATTGTTATCTGCTTCCTATTATTTTGTACGCTATCTTGCACATGTTTATTTGGTAGTCTAGTCCTAGCCTCGTCACTACTTCGCCGAGGTTAGGCTAGGCACTTACCAGCACATGGGGTCGGTTGTGCTGATACTACACTTCTGTATATTTTTTTGTGTACAGATCCAGGTATTTGATTGATAGTAGCTATTCGTTGCGGCGGAGACTCAAGGTAAACCTGCTGCAGCATTCACAGGCTTCGGAGTCGCCTTCTTATTTTATATTCTCACTACTGTACTTATTTTCTTACGGTTGTGTTCAGAAATGGTAGTAAAAAATTCTATAGAGCTTATGACTTGTACTACCGGGTTTTGGGAAGATGTTCAATGTATAAGAATTCTATTTCAGAAGAATTTTAGATGTTATTATTCATGGTTGTTATTCCGCAATTATTAGGCTTACCCAGTCCTTTAAGACTAGGTGTCATCACGAAACCCAACGGAGGGAAAATTGGGTCGTGACAGTCCTTCCTAATTTGGACTCAGCTTCCCTGCATTGGCTGCTTTTGTCGATTGAAAAACCTTTTTGAGGACGAAGTCCCCAATCTTAAAGTATCTAAGATGAGCTTTCAGATTGTAGTATCGCTCAATAATTGGTTTCTGCGTTGCCATCCTTATTAGAGTCAATTCTCTCCTTTCTTCAAGCAAATCTAGGTTTTTTCGCATCTCTTCCTCATTTGATTATTCAATTTCTTGGGTGTATCGCGTACTTGATTCACCTATTTCAACTAGGATTAAGGCTTCATAACCATACACAAGTGATAATGGAGTCTCTCACGTACCTATTTTTGCTGTCGTTCAATAGGTTCATAACACTCTTGGTAACACTTCTGGCCATTTACCTTTTGACTCCTCTAATTTTTTCTTCAAGTAATTAATAATAACTTTGTTTGTCAATTCTGCTTGTCCATTAGCCATAGTATGATAAGGTGTTGAAGTTATCCTTTTAATCTTCCAACTCTAAAAGAATTCTGTGATTTTCGCACCTATGAATTACGGGCCATTATCACATAGATTTCTTTTGGAATTCCGAACCGGCATATGATGTTCCGCCAAATAAAGTCCCTGAATTCTTTTCCGTACCTATTTGAAGGAACCTGCTTCTACCCACTTGGTAAATTAATCTGTTAATACTAATAAAAATCGTACCTTTCCTTTGGCTTGTAGTAGTAGACCTACAATATCCATCCCCCATTTTATAAAAGGCCATGGTGAAATAGCCAGATGCAATAGCTCCACTGGACAATGCATTTTATTGACATATCGTTGGCATTTGTCATATTTGGCCACAAAACTTTCCGCATCTTCTTTCATTTTTGGTCATCGATGTAGACTTCCATCGTTTTTACCAGGTGTTCTTGGAACATATTTGTTACCAATCTTTGGTACGTGGCTCCAGCATTCTTTAATCCTCAAGGCATGACTTTATAACAGTAAGTCCCCTTGTCTGTGATAAAGGAAGTTTTTTCCTTATCTAAAGGATCCATCTTTATCTGATTATATCCTACATAGAAATCTAAAAAAACTCAACAACTCATGTCCTGTAGTAGAATCAATTAGTTGATCTATATGCGGTAAAGGAAATGAGTCTTTAAGACAAGCTTTATTTAAGTTAGTATAATCTACACAAACTCGCCATTTGCCATTCTTTTTTTGTGCTACTACAGTATTAGCTAGCCAGTTAGGATATTTTAACTCTCGTAAGGACCCAATTTTTAAAAGTTTTTGTACCTCATCCCGAATCACCTGATTTTTGAAGGATCCTTGGTTTCTTTTCTTCCGTTTGACAGGTGGATATGATGGATCTTTATTTAGCTTGTGAGTCATCACCTCCGGTGATATACCTGTCATATTTGAATGTGACGAAGGAAAGCAATCTGCATTAGCTTGTAAAAATTTGACAAGCATGCCTTTCATTTCTGAGCTTTGCTTCATTCCAATATAAACTTCTCTTTCTGGCCACTGCTCGGAAAGCGTGATAGTCTCGAGTTCTATTGTTGATGTTTTCATTCTCTTCTTGATCTTGAATGACATCAGGCCTTGAATCTACTTCCATTCATCCTCCTTCAGTTTAGGTTTGTGCTGCTTTGTCATCAACTGAATTCTGTAATTGCTATTTTTTATCTGCACCGCCGTTTGCTATGCTCGAATCCGTCACTAAATTGATACTTTTAGAAGCCTGCTAATCTCCACAGATTTGTCTAATCCCCTATTGTGAGAGAAACTTAATAACTTGATGTAAAGTATATGGAACAATATCCACATCATGAATCCAAGTCTTGCCAAAAATCATATTATACGCAATGTCCGTATCTATCACTTGGAATTTTGTATCTTTGACAACTCTTTCTGCAAATGTGGTATGCATATTTCTCCTTTTGTAACAACACTTGAATTGTCGAATCCAGATAAGCTACGTGCTTTGGGCACCATTTTATCATCGCCTTACATCTCGTTTACCACCCTCAGAAGAATTATATTTACGGAGCTACCTGGATCAATCAAAACTCGTTTCACATTAGTATCATGTACAAGTAAAGATATTACCAGTGCATCGTTGTGAGGGATCATCACGCCATTTGCATTTGCATCATCAAACGTTATATTGTCTTCTTCCAAAACTTGGTGAACTCACTTTCCGTGGGTAACCGTGATTTTTGATGTCTTTTTTGCAGCCGTATATGTCACGTCGTTGACTTCCTCTCCTTCGTTTATCACATTAACCGTCCTTTTTGGTGATGGAGGTTTTGGTGGCTCTTGTCTACTCTTCATATACGTTTGCTTACCCTTTTCACTAAATCAGTTAAATAACCTTGTTTTAACAAATGCTCCATTTCACCTTGTAGCAATCTACAATCTGCTGTTTTATGACTGTGGTGGTTATGAAAATCGCACCAAAAATCTGGATTTCTTTTGCTAGGGTTCGATCTCATTTCGTTTGGCCACTAACATTGAAATTGTAATCACCAATCTTTGCCTTTGTATTAACATTGTTGTTCCGCGCATCTCGCTCTTTCCGAACATGGATGATGAACTCGCATCTCTGTCTCTTGATCTAGAACCATACCTTGGATTTTCTTGTTTAGAGCATGAATCTCGTTCTGCTAGTCTCATGTAAGGTTCATACATATTCTTTCTAGACCTTTTTCGGTTTCTGGTCGCCTTGAACTTGTTCTTTCATCACCCGTTGATTGAGTGATAGTGTCTTCTTCTATCCGCAGCTTCGTACTGTACTTGTTGTACACATCATTCCAAGTTATAGCAGGGAATTCTCGTAAGCTTTCCTTGAGTCTCCTCGTGGCTTCTGAGCTTTTTTCATTTAAGTTACTTGCAAATTCTGTGGCCTCCCAATTATCAGGCACGCGTGGTAACATCATTCTTTCACGTTGAAATCTAACCACAAATTCCCTGAGTAGCTCAGTATCTCCTTGTTTTATTTTGAAGATGCCTTCCATCCTCTTCTCAACTTTTTGAGCTCCCGAACGTGCTTTAATAAATCAATAGAATTTTCTGGTAAAAGAGAATACCATGTTAGAGCTCCTTTCGTGAGTGTTTCGCCATGTTTTTTACCAGTACCGGCTCAATTTCTTGCTTGGTTAAATCATTGCCTTTCACACCAGTTGTAAACGCAATTACATGATCTCATGGGTCGATTGTTCCATCATACTTCGGAATATCGAGCATTTTAAACTTTTTTGGAATCGGCAAGGGAGCTGCACTTAGCTTCCAGGGTTGTTGTGAATATTTATCAATATCTACACCTTTAATCATGGGTGGCACACCAGGTATTTGTTCTATGCGATCGTTCTGCTACTTGAGCTGCTTCTGCAAAGTTAGTACTAAACTTTGTAAATCAAAATTATTTGGTGTAGTTGACCTTCCATCGCGAGATACGCTGGAAGTTCCTCCACTTCCCGAATTAGCAAGTCACGGGCGTGGGTTTTCTATAGTTGCAGTGTTGTTTGGAGGTGGAGTTGGTGGCGCAGTTGGCAATCCACTGACAAAAGCTTGAAGAGCATTGTTGGCGTGTTCCTCAATTAGTTGTTTTAATGCATCCTCGGCAGTTTGCTCGTCCCTTGTTGATCATTCGTATGCAATGTTGATCTTGGAGATGTCCCTTTCTGGGACTGTCGAGGAGAATCTTGAGGTGAAGGGATTGGAGTTCCACCCTCCTGTTGGTTCAGTTGGTTGTTGTTGTTGGCAGTTGACATGATTTTTTGACAAAAAAGTAAATTTGGAAAGTGAAAAGATTATTAGTTCTCGGTAACGGAACCAATTTGTTTAACCAAAAAAATATATCTTTCGGTCAAAGCCCACTTTTAGAAGAAAACGGATTACTGATAACCAAGTTTAGCTTCACTTTCTCAATGGTGTCAAAGGAAAATAATTGACTACAAAGTCAACGCAAAGAATTTCGAGAAAGCAGAAAAGTAAAGTGTATATTTCAATATTGCCTCAAATGTGTCCTTACAAATAGTATGGTGTGCCCTTATATAGGAATATACAATAGTAATGGTTTCCCCACATAATTTGGGCTAATTATGGGCATTAATGATATTGATTGCCAGTATTTTGGATTCTTATAAGTGACACATCTATTGCTATAAATGCATTATATCTATTCAGATCCCCTTCTTTATTTCCTTCTGGTTCATGTATCTTTCCTTCTTTTTGCTATTTATTCATTCCTTGCCAGTTGTTAGGCCCGGTACTGTCTCGTGGGTATTTCTTCTCGTGCCTTTTCTTTTTCTATCAAATAGGACTACCACGTGTTGTCATATTATTGTTCCACGCGTTATGCCATGTCAGCATTCTAATATTCCACGTGTAGCTCTTTTTCACCACCAATACAAATTCACTAATTTTAAGTTAAACAGATCGGGTCTTTTCTTTCCTTAATAATGCTTAGGAACACTGTGTAATAAACGTCATAAATTACATTGACTCTACGGATGAAGACAGAAAAGCTAATAGTTTTCGCTCTAAATTTGATTCATCACAGATCAAATGCAGCAAATGCTGATATCAACTTGCAAGGCATAGGCATCAACCTAATGCCAATCCAAGTGTGTTGTATGCAGGCTGATCTTACACTTAATACTACCTCACTGAAGTTTGATTCACTTTATCTTTAATATAGCCATAAAGAAGAGATAAAAAAAATTATATGGTGAGTTTCATTCTTCCAAAATTAAACTGGTTTATGACTTTACCAGATTTTGTAGAAAACTCAATAATAATATTGCATAATTGCTGGTTCAAGTTATAAGATGATATATTATATACTGATCATTGATTAGCACAACGTTTAAGAACGTCTAAGGAATGCACGCTACAGAACTATGTCATCTTCAAGAATTGACTAAAAGGTTTGGAGAGTCATTTTGAGGATTCACGCAGAAAACAACACGTGGGAGACTTGGGAATTGCTAAGATGAAGCTGGGGAAGACATTGAGCAGTTGCACTTCCAGCCAGAGAGTGCACTTAAGTGCACACAGGCACAGCTGCGCAATCAGCCAGAGCATGCACATGAGGCAAAACCACTGGAGTAACTGTGCGTCCAAGCTCCCTGTCCGCAGCACGCACAGCCTTGAAATGTTCTTTTGGGAAATTAAATTTGAGATCTTTTATATTTTACCCATTGGATCTTTATATATCCTAGGTTTATTTCATTAGGCAATAAGTGTATTCCAGAGAACAGAAAAGTCTTGAGAGAGATTTGGGACCTCTCAGTTCGCAATCAACTTTGGACTGCCTATTTTCATGAATTGGGATTTTTTAGGGTAATCTTCTATTTTCTTTACATCTTGGGTTCTATTTCATCCTTCTTTTGAGGCGATCAGATTAGTTTTCGAGACGTTCATCTAGGGTAGGAAATTCTTCTTCGTTTGCTTCCTCAAGACTATTTCAGTTATATTTAGTCGAAAATCTATCTTAGTTCTTGCTTTTAGTTGTTATTATTTTATATTCCGCTGTTATCTACATTCGGATCATATCGTCGTGTCTCCACGCGAACGAACTATAATCGCTTGACTTGGTTGCTTACGACAGATGGGAAAAGAAACCATCCCCTATAAAGAGAAGGATAAAACCCCCTAGAAACTATAATCTTCTATCACTTTGACCTCTAAAAGAAACAGATTTTATAAGTAGAGAACAATGTTCCAATGATGATATTTTGTGAATAAGAAGCTTTCCCTAACAGTTATGACATCCTTAATTTTGTTCTTTGGGTGATTTGTAAAGAAAGGAACTCAAGTTTGAAAGTAAAGAAGCTCACTCCACACACTCAAAGAGACACGCCCCTCCCTCCTTGTCTTTTGGACTAGATCAAAGAATGTATATATGACTTCTTTAGCTCTTTTCAGGAACTACAGGTGACTTCTATAAAAACCTTTTGTTTCTTTTGCTACTCTCTTGTACACACCAGCAATGGCTCAACCTTCTATATTATTACTAGATCAAACAGGTCATTTAGCGCAAGCAGTTTCCTTTTATTCTTTTCATGCTTTATTTCAATGGTTAACTATATTAATACCACTCATAGACCTACATTAATTTGCTTCATAAGCATGTCTGTATCAAACATTTATATATATATATATAGTCTGCATTCTATAGATGGTTATTGAATGGCAGTCTCTTGAGCATCTTGATCATATATCTAGTCATCTGTAAGAAGATCATTTTACCTAACTTTAAAACCCTTTTATCGAAGCAGAGTAATAGAAGCATCTTACACCCATTAACTTTTGTGTAGACCCTGTATTTTTGTTAAAAAGATTATTAAATATCTATTTGTGAACTCAGATATTATTGTATATTAATTTGAGATTGCGACAAGAACTCATAAACTTAAAATACTGGATCCGCCTCTGCGCTACACCCTCTTTCTTTTCAATAAATGGACAACTAGAAGATGGTTACATAGATCTTGAACAGTTTCAAGTAAGAAATTTGAGATGAAGGACAATACTGATATAGAAAGACGATTTCCAGGCAGTAATGCATTCCAACACAATATACTTGGATGCAAGTAAGAATAACAATTAACGGGGAGCATCCTTGTCCAATTATATGAAAACAATAAAGAACCATCAATCTTCTAAAGGTAAATAACAGGTAACTAATTATTTTATTATTTTAAAACAAACGCAGTCCGAGTTTTATGGTAAGCAAGAACATATACCATAATATATTAGAGTAAATAAAGAAGGTGTCTGACTCAACACAGATTTGGTGTGACCCAAATTGGAGGGCAAACACGACTGAGAGAAACACCCTTGTAATGTGGCTGAATACTGCCATCTGCTAAGCTAAACACCCCCATGTCCAAGCCGCCGCCTTCTTTAAAGCAGAGGTAAGATTGCCAAAAATCATCTGTAAAATAAATATGATTGGGTTTGATTCCTGGAAATTGAGAAGCTTGTACCGAGAGAGAAGCATTAGCACCCAGAAAAAAAGCTCTGTCCCCTAATTCCCTCGTTAGCGTCACTTTACCAGTAGCTAAGTCGACCATAAAAACTCGAAAATTAGTTGTCCCGTATGTTACATCCTCCTTAATATCCTCTACTATGAGCGTCAGCGGTATCCTATCACAATCATCCTTGATATCCCTTAGTTGAACACCTTGTCGCGTAACTACAAATAATGATCCTAGCGATTCTAGGATGTATAACTGACTTGCACGGTCAGTAAGACTGAATGGTAGCTCCGTTACTATACGACTTTTATTGGGTTCAGGACCAGCA
The DNA here is from genome assembly GCA_026770625.1 of Nicotiana glauca. Taxonomy (NCBI): domain Eukaryota; kingdom Viridiplantae; phylum Streptophyta; class Magnoliopsida; order Solanales; family Solanaceae; genus Nicotiana; species Nicotiana glauca. Next base: position 64,871 of record MU770828.1, on the reverse strand, counting down.
ACATCACAAACTAAGACGCGACCTGCATAATCAACTGCATAAAATTTCCCATTAAAATGTATGACATCACCATGGGGAGAGTGACAGCGTTCTTGCCAGTTAATCCTGGTCCATGTCAAATCTCCTGGCCTCCAGAAACTAAGGAAAGAGATGTCTCCGTCGATGACCATGACAACATAATCGGATGTATGAGAAGGACTAGCTGACAAAACTGCTTTCTGGAAAAAGGTCATTGGATGAACTGGTTGGTAGATATCATAATCTATGGTGGTATTTGCATGTGGCAATTCGATCTGAACACCAGTGAAAGGATGTAGCAGACTGATTTCACCATCTTCGGCAACAGTGATAAGCCATCCCATAGTCTCCATACATCGTTTCCCTATAGCCTTCGGAATACTTCTGTTCAAAATCATGCCATTATAGAGGCTGAAGAATTTCCTATAAGAACTGACTCCATCTGATGTTTCATTATCTTCCTCGGCTAACATTAGCCAAGGAACTCGAGGCAGGTTACTGTTAAAATTATTCTTGTTGGCGGCAGAATGCCATGATTTACAGACAGTACGGAAATTTAGGTAGTCTTCAATCAAATTTAAATGTTTACCTATAAGAACCAACAGACCAGTTTGAAGTTCCGACCAATCAACAGGCGATTCCGACCGAACCGGCAGATCAGCCAGATCAGGTTGAAGTTGAGCCATTAGGGTACACGCAAAATCAATGGCAAGCGTTGAGAAAAATCCCTATATTCGGAGAATAGAACCCGCCAAGCGTGCTATATATAGCGAATAAATTTTTTTACAGCAGCTCTCCGAAATAATTAAGGACTCACGTGGTGTTGTCGCAGATTTTTCTTTTCTTCGAAATTTTAACTTAATCTTGCTTTTTTCCAATTAGATGCTTAGTTGATGGTTACGAAAAGGAAATTAAAACGAAAAAAGATTTCCCAATATCGGCGATCAGGGGAATGGTAATTCAAATGCTTGAAAAAGAATTGAGTTGATTTGGTTTAAGAAAATAAATTAACAGAATGGATATTGATTATTCTTATTCTTACTATGTAATTATTATCTTTATCTTTCTTAAAATCTTATCAATAAAGATAAAATAGTTGGTTATATCTTAGAAAAATACAGATAAACTTCTCTATAACAGACTTATTTGTTCTAAATATTTTTGGATATTATAGTATTGTTATAGAAAATATATATTATAATATAACTTAAAAGTTGGTTCCGGAAACTTTTAGCTTTTATAGTCTGACTGTATTAACTTTCTTTCCATTTTATTTAATATCTTTTCATTTAAATTCAAAAAATAATTTTACCCTTAAATTTAATTTAAATCTTATTATAAATATTATCCTAAATTGCCAAGTGACTTTATAGTAGTTTGCCCCTTGACTTATATATATATATATATATATGAGAGTACAACATTTCATATCATATTTGTCAAACTAAATATTTTGTTAATATGTACCTAAATTAAAAAGATAATATCACCTAAATTTTAGTTGGAAATGTATCCGAAGGAAAATCAGTCCAAATTCAATCCTTTCGTTTTTTACTTTGACCAAAATTAAAGAAAGAATCTTCCTTAGCTGGAAATATTTACTACATAAAATTTCTTAAACAATTTACAGATTTGGTTTTCTTCTAATCAACATAATATTTCTAAATATACCATATTTCATATTATCTTTATCCTAATCTTGTCAATCTAAAATAGATTTTGTCCAAAAATCTATTTTGATTTTGTCTTAAAAGTGCCAAGTGGCATTTTCTTAATAAGCCACTTGGGTTAACCTCATGCTTCACTACCCTCTTTTAATATAATATAAATATTTTAATAATTATTATTTATGTACTACATGCAATAAGCAAATATAGAAGATATAATAGAAGGTATAGATACATACTACCCTCCTTTTAATATAATATAGATAGATTATAATATATTGTAGATGAATTAGTTTTTCTTTTTATTGTCTTAAATTCTTTTGTTAACTTTTATTCTACTACTTAGATTAATATTAAATTTATTAATAATATTATTTAGTATTATTTTTTATTTTATTTTATTTATTATGTAATTGTAAATTATAAATTTTCACATACTATCCACCCCTTCTCCCTTTATTATTGTTCCTATTATAAATTTTATAAGGTTATTCTACTTAGTATTTAAGTCAATAATAGATTAAATAGAAGATTATCTACTCCTATTTTTCCGTCCTTGGAGTTTTTTCATATTCAAAAACTTGGCTATGGTCCCGATTTATATGTTTTTCAATTCAAAAGCTTGAAAAAGAATTGAGTTGATTTGGTTTAAGAAAATAAATTAACAGAATGGATATAGATTATTCTTATTCTTACTATGTAGTTATTATCTTTATCTTTCTTAAAATATTATCAATAAAGATAAGATAGTAGGTTGTATCTTAGAAAAATACAGACAAACCTCTCTATAACAGGCTTGTTTGTTCTGAATATTTTTGAATGTTATAGGAAGTGTTGTTATAGAGAATATATATTACAATATAACTTAAAAGTTGGTTCCGAAAAATTTTGGCTTTTATAGTCTGACTGTATTAACTTTCTTTCCATTTTATTTAATATCTTTTCATTTAAATTCAAAAAATAATTTTGCCCTTAAATTTAATTTAAATCTTATTATAAATATTATCCTAAATTGCCAAGTGACTTTATAGTAGTTTGCCCCTTGATATATATATATATATATATGTCACGACCCAAAATCCACTAAGGGTCGTGGTGGCGCCGGACACCGCCGTCAGGCCAGCCAACTCAAAAACCTAATTAAATCTCATTTTAACACTTTTGAAATCCAGGATTTTTCCTTCATCATTAAGAAATTTTAAAGAATATAGTTTCAAATCAAATTTAAATGTTGAACAGTTAATACATTACTTCAAACCATCCCAGAAATCCGGTGTCATAAGTGCCTGAGTAACTATTGATAAGGAAAAATAAAATACAACATTCGTCCGGAATACAGTGGACGGAAAGTAAATATAGTATACTAGAAGGGACTACTCTAGCTGCGGTCGCCTCGAATGATGCAGCTCACCTAGCCCGAGAAACGTCCGTGCTGCTATGCCCAGTAGGCTGCTAGAGGAATACTGCAACAAAAATGCATAGAAGTGTAGTATGAGTACGTAATCAACGTGTACTCAGTAAGTATCCCTCCTAATCCCGAAGGGGTAGAGACGAGATGGTCAATTTGACGCTCTCTAATAGTCCAATGATTGTTTATCCTTAATACACATATTAAACAGTGGATTTATTTTATAAACATGATTTTAATCCAGATAGAGGAAACAAGTAAACGCATAATTCTTTCATAGGAACTTTTTCAAGATTTCTTTTCATTATTAACAAAATGATCTCGAACCAGAGTGAGGCATGTAACAACTTAAATCAGTCTAGGCAGCAATACAAGCATGCGCAAATCATACTGATGCGAAGGCCCGATCCAATAGAAATAAATGTTCACTTGCCGAGGGTCGACGGTGCGCCTATAGATTCATCCATTAATCTGCCAAGGTGTTCGGCCTGTTCCAAAATAAACACACACAGACAGATAATCAGTCAAGAAGTCAACATAGAGCAATTATCCAAGAAAGATCAATTCTCTTTAATAATGTGAGAAAACGAAGCTTAAGTCTTTTTAGAATTCCATTTATTAGTTTAATGCGATCAATCACCCTGCTCACGAATCATCCATGCGACGTAGGTACACGTAAGATACATGCTCAGATAGCTAAATTAGAATTTTATCGGGGAATAATTATCCTAATAAGCCAATTCTCTGTTTAACAATTCAGGAAATGATGTTTAATCTCTTTTTAAATTCGTTTACTAATCAAAGGTGATTTAAACGATTCAAGTCATCGATGGCTTCATAATTGATTCAAGTACAACATGCTGATGGGTCATAACTACCGGGACAATAGCATAATAGTAGCGACGCACGGACTCTCGTCACCTCGTGCGTTTGTAGCCCCCTACAAATAGGAACACATAATCAATCACTTCACCTATGGGGTAAATTCTCCCTCAGAAGATTAGAAATGGGACTCACCTTGCTCCGAAGACTCAAAAATGACATTCTATATTCTTCCGAAGGCTTGTACCAATGCACAAAAACTAGCCAATTAACGACAAACTAATGAGAATATGCTTAAATACTTGTTAACAATTCAGATTATACAAATTCCCAACTCCGCTTAGTGAAATGACCAAAATTTCCTCGGGCCCACATACCCAGAATCCATAATTTTTCAGAGATAAAGGTTACCCATGACCTTAGGGACTCAAATACATAACTTTCTCTTAATTCCATACTCAAAATCGTGGCTAAAATCCAAGATTATAATTTTCTAGGTTTTCAACCAAAACCTCAATATTTACTCTAATTTACATGCTTAAAGCCATATATAATTGATATATTCAACTCAAGAGTGGTGGAGATAACTTACCTTAACATAGATGACGATATCCATCTTTGAAGCTCTCCAAAAATCGCCCCCAAGCCATGAAAAATGGGTGAAATGAACCAAAAACTCGATTTAAAACAAGTTTCTGCCTTCAGTCGTTTCCGCTTCTGCGGAAATTTTACCGCTTAAGCGGTTCCGCATCTACGGATATCTTGCCGCTTCTGCGGCTCCCATCCACGTCCAGGCCTTCAACTTCTGCGGTAATCCCAATCGTTGGTGCGGTCCGCTTCTGCGGAAACCCAACCGCATCTGCGGATCCCTGCAGCTCCAACCAAAACTGCTTCTGTGGTCCCCCCTTCGCACCCACGATACCGCTTCTGCGGTCCCCACTTCCGCAGAAGCAGAAATACCAGAAGCAGCAGCTTCAGCACTCCTTCAAACTCCGGATTCGATCCGTTAGCCACCCGGAATACCCCCGAGGCCCCCGGGACCCCAACCAATCATACCAACCAGTCCCAAGACACGTTACGGACTTGCTTGAGGACTTAAATCATAACAAACAACGCTAAAACCATGAATTACACCCCGATTCGAGCTTTATGAACTTTGAACTTTCCAATTTCTATTTCTGATGTTTAAACCTATCAAATCACATCCGGAATCGGATTCCAACCCCGATATCAAAAAGTCAACCTCCGGTCAAACTTCTCAAAAACCTTCAACTTCTAACTTTAGCCAAATTGCTCCAAAAGTACCTACGGACCTCCGAATTCACTTCCGATCGCGCTCCCAACTCCAGAATCACCTTACAGAGCTATTCCCAGACTCGGAATCCCAAATGGACATCGATAACACTGAAATGCACTTCAAGCCAAACTTAAAAAATTCCTTCTAAAATGCTAACTTCTACAATAGGCGCCAAAACGCTCCCGGGTTATCCAAAATCCAACCGGGGCATACGCCCAAGTCCGAAATCATCATACGAACCTGCTGGAACCTTCAGATCCTGATTCCGAGGTCGTTTACTCAAAATTCCAATCATATTTCATTCTTTTAACTTTAAGCTTCTCAAATGAGAATTTTCATTTAAATTTAACTCTGATCTTCCTGAATTTAAATTCCGACCATGTGAACAAGTCACAATACCTGAAATGAAGCTGCTGATGGTCTCAGACCCCTAAACGATGCGCTATGACTCAAAACGATCGGTCGGGTCATCACATTCTCTTCCACTTAAACATATGTTCGTCCTCGAACATGCTAAGAACTATACTGGAGTAGTCTGAAATCACTGTTTAGCACCTCAAGCACCTTTCCGTGCTATCACAACTCAGTTTAGCACATTAGCTCGATAAGTTCTGAAGATACTCCCGTTTATTCAAGCAATTAAGCCTTAGAGCCCGATTCCAACATTCGGAATTCTATGCCAGTCCTGTTTCCAACATAAGATCACCGTATCAATCACTATACGATGTACTCAAACATGACTGCATAATTCTGCTGAATACACACTTTGCATCACTTTACTCGTAGGACCACAATAACATCTCTGTTTGAATTAATCGAAATTCCATGAATTCGATGCTCCCATTGCACCTCATGACCTACATAGGTCTTACTCTAACTATTACAGTACTGCCACGACGGATGAGATGCCGAAATTCATAATCAACTGCCGAGTCAACCAATCATTGAGTCTATACTCCTGACAAGAAACATTACCACATTCTGAGCCAAATAATGATCTCAGCTCCTTAATATACGCTATATAATCAGACTGCACTGATCCTAAATCCAATAATCTCGTCTCACCCAGTACGAACTACTCAGGCAATAAACCATTCTGAATGCGATCACAAATCTCATATGACGCCACATTGTGCCAATAGGCCACCAATCCGAAAACAACACAAACGGGAAATCGAACTCTGGAAGGAATTACCTAACCCCCGCACTAGTACGGACTTTCCTTAGAAGATAGGAAGCGATACACAAAAAAAAATAACACATAGAGGACCAGACTCGACATCACACTATTGCGGCGCGCAACCCGATATAAATGACATACCCATGGCGGCGTGCCACCCGATCCACACACAAATCTCACATAAGTAGATTTCACTTCGAGCTAAATCTGCTCATTACAATAAAACATTGAATTTCGATCACAAGCACGCTAAGTGCAAATACCATCCCTGAGGAAACACATAGCGCCATAGGCTACAAAACTCAAGCACAACTGAGGTGCGATACAAGATCTAAATCTCAAGAGCCATCCTGCTCACATAACATCATCGAAACGCGGAACCTTAACACATAAAAATTTACTAAGTCGTCTCATAACTCATACGGCGTAATACATCATTACCTGGAATAGCTGAGGACAAAATAACACCTCGACTGTTCCTCCATAGGGAACACTCGCTGAAATGAACACTACTGGCCGGATATAAAGCCCTGTTCTCAAATAAATCAATCCATCGACCTCAATCCAATTTCTGATTGCACCAACTTGGCCAATGACCTTTCAAAGGTCCATAGTAACCCCCTTTTCCCTCATATCACGTAAGAATAACCACTATAACTGGAGCAACCTCCTCAGTTCATAACCCAATATACAAAGTGCCCTCCAAGCATAAATTCTCAAATTAATTGGTTTAAATATTTAGCCAAATCAAGTGACTACATGTCACACTTATACAATCTTCCCGTGGGACACGCTCCCACAATCTTCCGAAGTAAATAACGGGTCCGCATATCTAAACCATCGGATGCACTAACGCTAAAAAGAGATCTAAAATCCTTAACTAGGATGCAAAACCTCTTCCACAACACATCGATCTCAGGTGACGCTGAGGACAATACCAATTTACTTTAATCATTCAACCCTTTCCTTGCTCATCCGAGCCCGTGACATCCTTGTTAACACTAAACTGCAACCTTGATCCTCACTTCGTATTTCCATGCTACTCACTGCACCCAACGTGCCAACATACGATAGAACACGATTTTTTTTTCATAACTCCAAAATTATTAATATTTTAACACTTCATCATATACAAACTTTTCACTTAACTCACCTCAGGAGAATCATAGCAACACACAGGTAAATTCCCATAACCGTAGGATATGCAAATCTGCAAGTAGTGGTCCAAGCCACCATAGCCCTTTCGGAATCCGCTCCCACTTAACAAGCCATAACAGAAGAATGCCCCTGATAAATCATCAATCACGACGGCCGACAGGCCTCACACGTACCACCCCAAATCATACACATAACTCGATCATGCTGAATGAACTGATCATAGCCCCGAGCATGCCAAATTCAACTATGGCTAATCAATCCCCTTCCTTCCAATTTATCCTTGATTGCTTTGGAAATAATACTAACTCTTTTCAACGCATAACATACTCCCTCTACACTCCCCCGAGTGGCCTTAAATTGCAAGACCACGCTGTCTCAAATCTCACGAATTATTTCACATTTCTCAAATGCTACACCACAAGGTAGCACATCATAGAACATTCTAGGCACCTTCTCATAAGCTGCTACAAAGCTTGATTCTTAGTTGTACTTATAGGCTTGAAATCATTAGGTACCACACTTTATCTTTTAAGTTCCACTAGGACCGTTGTTGAGAGCCACTCGCTCTAACTTGATCCCGAATATAATCAACTCCCTGAATCTTCTAGCACATTAATACCCTCTCAATGAAGCACCTGCCAGAGTCACTCCCCTTTTAACCCGCTTCTATACAAGGCATAAATATTGAATCTTTTCCCAAGTTCGAACTTGAGCCCATAAGGCTCACCATATCACACCCTTAATAATTCCTCCACTCAATTTACTACTTATGGTCTTTTCTCGTAGCTGAAACAACCCATCGATATACAGATAAACGGAAACCTCGCAAGCGGTTAACCATGCAACCCAATCTTAGGCGGTGGGACTCTCCCACTTAGCTTGAAGCCACTATAACACAACTCTGGAATCCACCAGAATCCTTTATCTCTTGTTGACATAACGTTACGCAATCATCCACCGCAAATTCTCGGAATCTTCTGTAAATCCCCATCTTTCATATTCTGAATCAACATCCACATTCGCACGACCGATCTCTTTGTTGGATAACCAATATAATTCTTTGCAGAAGCTTCGCCAACCACGCGACCGCTAATTTGCTCACGGGAAATAACCCGCCTGCAAAAATCACTTCCTGACACCTTCCACATGCTGCTGTACGGAATACAATCGCTATAACATCAACAACCAAATCCTGAGTCCAAGCTCACTCTCTAGGTGCACCAGTCCGTTCACTCCTCGTGGACATCAATTAAATGTGCGGCAACACCTTTCCAAATTCAGAGTTACGCTGCATCCTTCTTCATCTCAAGAAGCTCCTTCCCATTATACCAAATCTCCCGCCGCATAATGGCCCATACTCTAATTTACACCCGCAGACTTCAATGCTCGTTGCTAAAATCCCAGATTATTCCAAACTCTCCTTAGGCGCATAGTTATTCTACAACTAAGCCCTATACAGCTCCGCCACTCTCCCACTCTGGGCAAACTTGCTTCATTAATCAGCTGCTCGACCTATGCTTCTTATACCTGGCCCTTCAGAAGTTTGAAACTCCGCCTGACACTTCCCTCATGTCTTTCCTCATACTCTGCTACTCAATTGTTGCCTCAAATAAAATCTATCTTCCTGGAACTTGAATCCACAATCTGTTACTGACTTTAAACTTTTCCGAAGGTCATCTTTATCGAGCCGTCAACATTAGAAATTCTTATTCGATCTTAAACCACCGCATCATGCGATATCGGACAGTTGTAGCTCCAATATTATTTCACAATATCATGCCATAAAGGCAAATTGTAGCAGATTATAACACCAACAACTTAGTACATTCAATCAGGACCACGATATCCTCTCATAAAAGAAAGCTCAACCACGCTTGTAAATACCAAGCCTCATTACTTCCACCAGCCCACACCTGGCCATCCTTAGTTCGATTGACATTCCCCTGCCGGGAATAAAATACTGAATTCCTTGATTACCCACTAAGTAAACCTCCCTTCAATTTATTCACTGCCCCGACACGTGGGCAAACACCCTACCATCACAACAACACTGCGGAATAATCACTCATAAGCATTATGGCAACCTGTGCCTAGCCTCAAGGCTTTTAGAAGTTTGGGCTGAAACAATAGAATATCCCTCCAAAGTACGACTATAATAGTCCAATCAACTATACCAGGAAAATCATCCCGCACCACATCTGTAGTGACATTACAATCCTTCAATTTTCAATTTATAACAAGCGCTCACGTAAAATTGAGTAGGAAGAAATCAAAGGCATAAGCCTCAAAGGAATCGAACCGCAAGAAAAGGAAATCAAGAAGGGAAGTACTCATAATAGCCCTGTAGTCTCCCCAGGATAAGTACAGACGTCTCCGTACTGATCCATGAGACTCTACTGTACTTGCTCATTACTCGTGAGACCGACGGGAACCTAGTGCTTTGATACCATGTTGTCACGACCCAAAATCCACTAAGGGTCGTGATGGCGCCGGACACCGCCGTCAGGCCAGCCAACTCAAAAAAATTAATTAAATCTCACTTTAACACTTTTGAAATCTAGGATTTTTCCTTCATTATTAAGAAATTTTAAAGAATATAGTTTCAAATCAAATTTAAATGTTGAACAGTTAATACATTACTTCAAACCATCCCAGAAACCCGGTGTCACAAGTGCCTGAGCAACTACTAATAAGGAAAAATAAAATACAATATCCGTCTGGAATACAGTGGACAGAAAGTAAATACAGTACACTGGAAGGGACTAACCTAGCTGCAGTCTCCTCGAATGATGGAGCTTACCTAGTCCCAGAAACGTCCGTGCTGCTATGCCCAGTAAGCTGCTAGAGGTATACATACCTGTGCAACAAAAATGCACAGAAGTATAGTATGAGTACGTAATCAACGTGTACTCAGTAAGTATCCCGCCTAATCCCGAAGGGATAGAGACGAGATGGTCAACTTGACACTCTCTAATAGTCCAATGATTGTTTATCCTTAATACACATATTAAACAGTAGATTTATTTAATAAATATAATTTTAATCCAAATAGAGGAAACAAGTAAACACATAAGTCTTTCATAGGAACTTTTCCAAGATTTCTTTTCTTTATTAACAAAAGGCAAAATATACAAACAAACACTTAAAGTTGGCCTCAACTGTCAGTTGAACATTTCAATTTACGTAATGATCATCAAGACACCTCAACTTGGCATAGGTGTATCCCGTGAACCCCTCCCACTGACATGAAAAAATGTTTGTATTTCACCTTTATTAGAGCGTGTGAGAGAAGCCTAAATCATATTTTCTAAATTCTTTTTTAAGATTTAAATATCTCCCAATGAAAAATAATATAATTAAATTGATCTTTTTATGTGAACCCCACCCTACCACTCGTTTCTTTCTTAAGAAAGTTAAAGTTTGCAATGGAAGGACCACATACAATGGGAAACTCCTGAAAATATTCAACCGGAAAATATGTAATAAGGAATTAGCAACAACTATTGCCTCATTGCTCAACCAGAGTAAGAGAATCAAGAGAACAAGAGAGATATTTTTAGCAGTGTCTCCATAAATTAACTATCTACAAAACCAGTCCTGCCACCACCAATGACGCCGCCGCCGCCATTTCCGTTATTGTCTAAGCTTTTTCTGAACCTTTAAGAAAGAACAGAAAAAATAAATTTGTAACATACATCAAAATTCAACAATTTTGTTCAAAATAGGTAGCTGAAAAAATTCAATTTCAACAAACACCATCATCAACCCCTCCACCGCCGGTGACAAACTTTTCAATTCTCAAATCCAACTTGATGGGTTAGGAAAAGTGAATTTTTCTTTAGGTTAAAATTTGTTTAGTTGTTACATACTATGAAAAATAGTTTTGTTGAGGAACTTTAAGAGATGTGCTTTAATGGAGGAATGAAATCTAATCCTATGAAAGTGAAGAGGGCTTAATAGTTTGGAGAGGAAGAATGAGGAAAAGGATTTTTATTTTAAAGAAAAACTAAATTTTTTAATAAAAAGGTTAAGAAATTACTTCTTTTTTTTTAAAATACACGTGTCATTAGCTAATTTGTCCATTGATACATCATCCGCAGTTGAACATCACGCATGTGGTCTGTAGGATTTAGGTGTCCACGAGACACATTAGGAGCAAGTTAAGATGTCTAGATGATCATTAGGTAAGTTGGAGTGTTCAAATGACAACTGAGGCCAACTTTATGTGTCTATGTATGTATTTCACCTTAACAAAATGATCTCGAACCAGAATGAGGCATGTAACAACTTAAATCGGTCCAGACAGCAATACAAGCATGCACAAATTATACCGATGTGACGGCCCGATCCAACAGAAATAAATGTGCACTTGCCGAGGGTCGACGGCGCGCCTATAGATGCATCTATTAATCTGTCAAGGCGTTCGGCCCGTTCCAAAATAAACACACACTGACAGATAATCAGTCAAGAAGTCAACATGGAGCAATTATTCAAGAAAGGCCAATTCTCTTTAATAATTTGAGAAAACGAAGCTTAAGTCTTTTAAGAATTCCATTTATTAGTTTAATGCGATCAATCACCCTGCTCGCGAATCATCCATGCGACGTAGGTACACGTAAGATACATGCTTAGATAGCCAAATTAGAATTTTATCGGGGAATAATTATCCAAATAAGCCAATTCTCTATTTAACAATACAGGAAATGATGTTTAATCTCTTTTTAAATTCGTTTACTAATCAAAGGCGATTTAAACGATTCAAGTCATCGATGGCTTCATAATTGATTCAAGTACAACATGCTGATGGGTCCTGACTACCCATACAATAGCATAATAGTAGCTACGCACGGACTCTCGTCACCTCGTGCGTACGTAGCCCCCACAAATAGGAGCACATAATCAATCACTTCGCCTATGGGTTAAATTCCCCCTCACAAGATTAGAAAGGGGACTCACCTCGCTCCGAAGACTCAAAAATGGCATTCTATATTCTTCCGAAGGCTTGCACCAATGCACAATGCACCAAAACTAGTCAATTAATGACAAACTAATGAGAATATGCTTAAATACTTGTTAACAATTCAAATTATACAAATTCCCAACTCCGCTAAATGAAATGACCAAAATGCCCTTGGGCCCACATGTTCGGAATCCATAATTTTTCAAAGATAAATGTTACCTATGACCTTAGGGACTCAAATACATAACTTTCTCTTAATTCCTTACTCAAAATCGTGGCTAAAATCCAAGAGATTTTTAGGTTTTCAACCAAAACATCAATATTTACTCTAATTTCCATGCTTAAAGCCATATATAATTGATATATTCAACTCAAGAGTGGTGCGGATAACCTACCTTAACATAGATGACGAAATCCATCTTTGAAGCTCTCCAAAAATCGCCCCCAAGCCATGATAAATGGGTGAAATGAACCAAAACCCCGATTTAAAACAAGTTTTTGCCTTCAATCGTTTCCGCTTCTGCGGAAATTTTACCGCTTAAGCGGTTCCGCTTCTGTGGATATCTTGCCGCTTCTGCGGCTCCCATCCACGTCCAGACCTTCCGCTTCTGCGGTAATCCCCATCGCAGGTATTGTCCGCTTCTGCAGAAACCCAACCGCATCTGTGGATCCCTGCAGCTCCAACAAAAACCGCTTCTGCGGTCCCCCCTTCGCACCCACGATACCGCTTCTGCGGTCCCCACTTTCGCAGAAGCGGAAATACTAGAAGCAGCAGCTTCAGCACTCCTTCAAACTCCGGATTCGATCCGTTAGCCACCCAAATACACTCGAGGCCCCTGGGACCCCAACCAATCATACCAACCAGTCCCAAAACACATTACGGACTTGCTCGAGGCCTTAAATCATAACAAACAACGCTAAAACCATGAATTACACCCCGATTCGAGCTTTATGAACTTTGAACTTTCCAACTTGTATTTCCGATGTTTAAACCTATCAAATCACATCCGATCGAACCTCAAATTTTGCACAGAAGTCATATTTGACATTACGGACCTACTCCAACTTCCGAAATCGGATTACGACCCCGATATCAAAAAGTCAACCTCCGGTCAAACTTCTCAAAAACCTTCAAATTCTAACTTTGGCCAAATTGCTCCAAAAGGACCTACGGACCTTCGAATTACTTCGGAGCGCGCTCCCAACTCCAGAATCACCATACGGAGCTATTCCCAAACTCGGAATCCCAAACGGACATCGATAACACTGAAATGCACTTCAAGCCAAACTTAAGAAATTCCTTCTACAATGCTAACTTCCACAATAGGCGCCAAAACGCTCCCGGGTTATCCAAAACCTAATCCGGGTATACACCCAAGTCCGAAATCATCATACGAACCTGCTGGAACCTTCAAATCCTGATTCCGAGGTCATTTACTCAAAATTTCAATCCTTGTTCATTCTTTCAACTTTAAGCTTCTCAAATGAGAATTTTCATTTAAATTTAACTCCGATCTTCCTAAATTTAAATTCCGACCATGCGAACAAGTCACAATACCTGAAATGAAGCTGCTCATGGCCTCAGACCGCTGAACGACGCGCTAGGGCTCGAAACAACCGATCGGGTCGTTACAATATATATATATATATATATATATATATATAGAGAGAGAGAGAGAGAGAGAGAGAGAGAGAGAATAACATTTCATATCATATTTGTCAAACTAAATATTTTATTAATACGTACCTAAATTAAAAAGATAATATCACCCAAATTTTAGTTGGAAATGTATCCGAAGGAAAATCAGTCCAAATTCAATCCTTTCGTTATTTACTTTGACCAAAATTAAAGAAAGAATCTTCCTTAGCTGGAAATATTTACTACATAAAATTTCTTAAAAAATTTACAGATTGGTTTTCTTCTAATCAACATAATATTTATAAATATACCATATTTTTTATTATCTTTATCCTAATCTTGTCAATCTAAAATAGATTTTGTCCTAAAATCTATTTTGATTTTGTCTTAAAAGTGCCAAGTGACATTTTTTCAATAAGCCACTTGGCTTAACCCCATGCTTCATTACCCTCCTTTTAATATAATATAGATTTGGGTACTTTTTCGTAGTAAAAAGATTTTATAATTATAAATCTTGTATTTTAGGATCCAACTAGTCAAAACAAAGGCACGAGCAATCTATACACTAATGTATCTTGAGCTATTCAACCAAAGCAATTTTGTGATAAAAAGTTAGTACGATAAGTGAAAGAAAGTTTGGAAGGTAACTTAGAAACATAAACGGGTAACTTTCGTTAAAAAGTAGTACTTGTTCGCATAATAATATGAATAACAACAACAACAATCCAGTATAATCTCATTTAGAGGGATCTGGGGAGGGTAGTGTATACGCAAACCTTATCCCTACCTGGGTAGAGAGTCTGTTTCCAAATAGACCCCTGACATCCTTCCCTCCAAGAACTTCTCACCTTGCTCTTGGGGAGACTCGAACTCACAACTTCTTGGTTGAAAGTGAAGGTTGTTTACCATCAGAACAACCCTTCTTGTCTTCAACAATAACAACCCAGTATAATCCAACTTAGTGGGGTCTGGGGAGGGTAGTGTGTATGTAGACCTTATCCCTACCCTGGGATAGAGCGGCTGTTTCCAAATAGACCCCGACATCCTTCCCTACAAGAGTGGGGTTTGAGGAGGGTAGTATGTACGCAGACCTTATTCCTATCCTGGGATAAAGAGACTGTTTTCAAATAGACCCCCGACATCCTTCCCTCCAAGAGCTTCCCACCTTGCTCTTGGGAAGACTCAAACTCACAATCTCTTGATTGTAAGTGGGGGTTGCTTACCGTTAGCCCTGCTGTCTGATATGAAGTAAAGACAATTTGGGCATACAACACATAGTACAGCAACAACGATATACAGCATAACAAGTTGTGGTAAGTTATGCTGCTGCAGGCTCATTAATTAACATACGCCAGAATAACACTGCTACATAGACTTTACACAGTTGCATCACGACATCGGAGTCAGAGTCAGTATTTCAATTTTATGGATTCGAGATTTTAATTTTTTTAAGTTAGTTGGTTTTAAATTAATAATTTATACATGTTCAATAAATTTTTTAATACAAATGCAATATTCAAACCAAAGCTATTAGGTTTGGCCGAATTCACTCCCGACACTCTATCTCCGTCCCTGCCAGACATCAATTGCCGGATCGGTCGCTCAAGATCTTTGGTCTTTATCCGGACCCGATGAAAAAAATGGGATCACTTCTTATGGACTCGTTGAGAATGATTCTGATCTAGTTCATGGCCTATTAGAAGTAGAAGGCGCTCTGGTGGGATCTTCACGGTTATAAATTAATATTGATAATATAAAATGATCAAATATATATTGACTCTTCAAATTATTCATACTACAAATACTGTTCAAGCTTCTCTTTTTTTCCCGTTTTAATTTTCGTTTGCTGTCCACCAATTAGGGCTAGCATATATCGAGTAAAATCGATAGCCCGACCCGAAAAAAATTTATTGGATTATCGGTAGTTGTTGGTTAACAGATCGGTAACGATTTAGCATTATTTTATTACTAGGTTATCATTTCGGATCTCGGTTTGCTCATTTTTATTAACGGTTTAACCGATAACTCAATAAACTTTATAAAAATATGATTTTACCCTTAGGTATATAAATTTTCCAGTTATCCCAGTTCTCTATTTACTGTTATAATCCTCCCAAATTTGTCAATCAACACATAGAGAAACAATGTTGTAAGGTTTATCATATTCTTTGGAAGGGTTACAACAGTCGAGAAAATTTATATATTCTTTATACAGTACACATTATACATCATTACTTCTTTCTTCTAGAATGTAGATTGAGTTATCTTATTGGGTAAATTGATAACCGAATCGATAATGATCGATTACCGAACCGATAAGTGATAACCGATATCTTATCGATTTGGTTATTGGGTTAGGATATTTATAAACCAATAACCTGTCACGAACCAAAATCCACTAAGGGTCATGGTGGCGTCGGACACCGCTGTCAGGCAAGCCACTGAACTACTTAATTAAATTCTGGTTTTAATAATCTTGAAAACACTTCTTTTATACGATTAAAACAATACTCACTATATTCCTCCGAATGAATAACGAAATATTTAAACAACTTTTAAAATTTCTGAATAAATCCAAGTACATCCCAGAATCCGGTATCACAAGTACATGAGCAATTTCTAAGAATAACCCAATAAATTATAACAGTTGTCTGGAATACAATTAGACAGAAAATAAATAGAATCCTGAGAAAGACGATACTAGCTGCGGATCGCCTCGAGGAAGTACAACTCAACTAGCTCCATGTCAACCTTGCCGCTATGCCACTAAGCCATTAGCCACACAATAAACATGTGCAACAAAAATGCACAACAAGTTTAGTATGAGTACGAAAACAACGTGTACTCAGCAAGTATCCCGTCTAATCTCGAAGAAGTAGAGACGAGAGGCCGACTTTAACACTTGCTAGTGGTCAAATGATAATATAACAACATGTGCGAAAATAAAGGATTTATATAGCGGTCCTAACTCACAAGCCGGAAAATAGGTAAACACCTTTATCGATTAATAAGAATTTTCAAGATTTACTTTTCAATATCTTTATCAATTTATATCAGGCCATGAAAAGGCAATATCAACATTTAATATTTCAGGCAAGCAATGTAAGCATGTGCATATCATGCCGAGGTCGACAACCCGCTCCAACAGAAATAAACTGTGCACTTGCCGAGGGTCGACGGCGCGCCTATAGATGCATCTATTTAATCTACCGAGTCGTTCGGCCCGTTCTAAAATATAAACATGCGCAGACAGACAGTCAATCAAGAAGTCAACATAGAGCAATTATCCAAGGAAAAACCAATTCTCTTTAGTAATTTAAGAAAATAAAGTTTAAATCTTTTTAGAAATTCATTTACTAATTCGATGTGATTTAAGCAATACAAGCTATCAATAAGATGGAAAATATTCCAAGTCTAGTAGGCTTTTGGGTCCTATACTACCCAAATAATAGCATAATAGTAGCAACGCACAGACTCTCGTCACCTCGTGCGTATGTAGCCCCCACAAATAGGAGCACATAACCAATTAACTCACCTATGGGAATAATTCCCTCTTACAAGGTTAGAAAGGAGACTCACCTCGCTACGAAGATTCATAACTGGCATTCCACATCCTTCCGAAGACTCGAATCGATGTACAACGCTCCAAAACTAGACAATGATTATGTAAACCCATTAGTATATGCTAAGGTACTCATTATAATCCAATTTATAACAATTCCTAACCCCAATCGAAAAGTTAACAAAATTGCCCTCGAGCCCACGTGTCCGGAAATCCGAAATTTCTTGAAGATAAAGTTTACCCATGAACTCACAAAATCAAATATATGATTTTATCTTAATTTCATCCCCAAGATCGTGGTAAAATTCCAAGAATACTAATTTTCTAGGGTTTCCCTCAAATCCCAAGTTTTCTACAATTTCATGCTCAAATCCATACATAGTTGATGCATTTAACTCAAAATAGGTGGGGATTACTTACCTTGACGTTGATGACAAAAATCCCCTCTTGAAGCTCCCCAAAATCGCCCATGCCAAGTGAAAAATGGGAGAAGCATGGCCAATTCCCGAATTTAAAACAATTCTCTGCCTTCAGTTGTTTCCGTGCCTGCGGTTCCTCTACCGCTTCTGCGGTTCCACAGGTGCGACCCATATACCGCATCTGTGGTCCTTCCCAGGCTACCCAATTTCAGCTTTTGCGCTCCTCCTACCGCAGGTGCGGTCCCACTTCTGTGGAGCCCTGACCGCGGTCCCTTTCCTCCTGACCAAAATCCGCTTATTCGCTCCTCCCTCCGCAGGTGCGATCCCGCATCTGCGGTCCCAGCTCCCTTAACCTCCAACCGCTTCTGCGGCTCTCTTCCTCGGTTCTGCGGGGCTGCTTCTGCGGTTAACCCACCGCAGAAGCGATTATACCAGCAACCAGACCCTTCAAGTATCTCAAAATTCCAAGTTCGATTCGTTAACCACCCGGAATCCACCCGAGGCCCTCGGGACCCCAATCAATCATACCAACCGGTCCTAAAACACGATACGGACTTGCCCAAGGCCTCAAATCATATCAAACAATGCTAAAACCACAAATTAACCACCAATCCAAGCTTTATGAACTTTAGAATTTCAAACTTCTACTTCCGATGTTTAAACCTATCAATTCACGTCCGATTGACCTCAAATTTTGCACACATGTCATATTCGACATTACGGACCTACTCCAACTTTCGAAATCGGATTATGACCCTGATATCAAAAAGTTCACTTCCGGCCAAACTTCTCAAAAACCCTCAATCTTCTAACTTAAGCCAAATGACCTACGGACCTTCGAATTCACTTCCGATCGCGCTCCCAACTCCAGAATTAGCATACGGAGCTATTCCTAGACTCGGAATACCAATCGGACATCGATATTACTGAAATGCACTTCAACCTAAACTTATGAAATTTCTTCCAAAATGCTAACTTCCACAATAGGCGCCAAAATGCTCCGGGTCATCCAAAACCCGATCCGGGCATACGCCCAAGTCTGAAAACATCATACGAACCTGCTGGAACCTTCAGATCCCGATTTCAAGGTCTTTTACTCAAACAAATCCAATCCTAGTTAATTCTTTCAACTTTAAGCCTTCGAAATGAGAATTCTCTTTCCAAATCAACTTTGAACTTCCTGAAATTTAATTCGGACCATGCGTACAAGTCATAACCCCAGAAATGGAGCTGCTCATGCCTCAGACTGCTGAACAACGCGCTAGGGCTCAAAACGACCATTCGGGTCGTTACATTCTCTCCCACTTAAGCATATGTTCGTCCTCGAACGTGCTGAGAACTACACTGGAATAGTCTGAAATCGTTGTTTAACACCTCATGCACCTTTCCATGCTATCACAACTTAGTTAAGCTCATTAGCTCAATAAATTCTGAGGATATTTCCTTTTATTCAAGGAGATAAGCCTTAGAGCCTAATTCCAACATCCGGAATTCCGTGCCAGACCTGTTCCCAACATACGAACACTGTGTCAATCACCACACGATGCACCAGAACATGATTGTACACCTTTTGTTGAATTCACATCTTGCACCACTTTATTCACAGGACCACAATAACATTCTCTAAGCATAAAAGTCGAAATTCTATGAATCTGATGCTCTCATTGCACCTCATGACACACACAGGTCTTGCTCTAACTCTTATAATACCGCCATGACGGGCGAGATGTGCAGAAATTCATAATCAACTGCTGAGTCAACCAACCATTGAGTCTGCATTTCTGACAAAAATCATTGTCTCATTCTGAACCAAATAACGATCTTTGCTTCTTAATATATTTCATGTAATTAGATTGCACTGATCCTAAATCCAATGATCTCGTTTCATCCAGTATGAACTACTCAGGCAATAATCCATCCCGGACATGATCAAAAGTCTTATATTATGCCACAATGTGCCAATAGGCTACTACTTCGAACGCGTTACAGAAGGAAGACGAACTCTAGAGGGAACTACTCAACTCACACATTAATATGGACTTTCCTTAGAAAATACGAAACAAGGCATACCAAAATAACACATAGGAAAACTATACCCAACATCACACTATTGCGGCACGCAACCCGATCCAAATAACATAGCACTCACCTAAGGAGATGCACATGGAGCTAGATTGCTCGTTACAACAAAATACCAAATACCGATCATAAACATGCTAGGTGCATAATACTATCCTTGAGGGAACATATAAGCTATAAGCTACAAAACTCAAGCACAACCGCGATGCACGATTTGAATCTCAAGAGCCATCCTACTCATATAACATTATCGATATGCAGAACCTCAACACATAAGAAATTTACCAAGCCGTCTCGCAACTCATACAGCGCAATATATCATTAGATGAAATAGCTGATGTGAGCACGTGGTTTTTTCCTCACATGAATTGCTCCCACAAAATCAAAACAAAAAAAAATTGTTTGTCTTATTGTGTGCAATTTTGTGAATTTTCGAGGTATTTTTCTATCATTATTTGCATTTGTCTGTGCATGTTTATTTTAGTTTAAATAATATATATATATATATATATATATATATAGCATTTTTGTATTTAGGTTTTAATTAGACATTTTGGACTTAATCAATATGATTGTATTACAAAAAAATAAAAATCATAAAAAATAATGTATTTTTGCATTTTTCAGTGTTTAATGTCAAAGTTGTGTGATTTGATATTTAATTACTTGTGATAATTACTACTTAGAGATAATTGATATTTTTAGGATAATTTTGTTGAGGTTAAATTTAGGTTTGTATTTTTATTTTAATTAGGAAAGAAAATTGAAAAGAAAAAGAAAATAAGAAGAGGAAAATCAGATTTGGGCCAATTCCAATTCAATTCACCCAAGCCCAAACCAAACACCCTTATACCCAACCAAAATACCCACAAACCAAGCCCAGACCTTTAAAAAATCTGATCCCCCTCCCCATCTCCCTACTCAATCTTGACCGTTGATCTCTAGTAGATCCAATGGTCCGGAACTCACCCATTTTTTAATATAAAAACTGTTCAAAAAACCCTCACCCCCTCGCTTCTAAACTCCTCACTCTTCCACTTCTCTCACATCTCTCTAAACTTAAAACCTCTCTACCTCCCTCTTCTCCCTCCGCCGCCGCCGCACATCGAAATTCTTTTCCGGCGGCGGCCTACCTCTAAAATTCCTCAAATTCACACAATCTTCTCCTCTTCTCCTCCTCTACCTCATCTTATCAACCAAACTCCCCAAAACCTAACCAAAATTCGTAGATCTTAGATCTAAAAATGCCAAAACCTTAGATCTACTCCTTTTTTTTGTGCATTTTCCTAGCCGTTAAAAAAAATCCTCCGATCAAGATCTCCCATCAAGGATCTTAGATCCAAGACGAGAGTCTTGATTTGAGGATTTTTTCACGGTTAGACCCATGTAATTTTGTTATTTAATTTTCACCTTCCTTAATTTATTTATGCATTTAAATTTTTCGCATTTTATTCTGTTTATGTATGTTATTTTCTGCGTTTTCATTTTATTTATTTATTTATTTTCTATTTTTTCTTTATTATTATTTATATTCTGTACAATTTTTTAATATTTTATTTTGTCCGAATTTTATTTATTTATTTTTCTGTTTAACATATTTTTTTAACCTTTATTATAATTAATTAATTACTTAAGTCATATTTAACAAAAATATGGAAAAAAGATGTGTAGATAGATTTAATTAGATAAAAATGATAAATATATAAAAAAATTATTAAAAAATATAGTATTTAGATTCTATTTTTTTTACATCTCATCAATTTAATTACTGGTATTCTATTAAATATATTATGTAGTTATTAATGGGGTTGTACATGTATATATATTATACACTCCACATATACATTTATTTCTCTCACACTAACCCACTAAGTTATGTCTCATCATGCCCACTAATTTATGTCCCCCTCCTATCCCAAAATCCCCTATAAATAACCTCTCTTCAGACAAAAAACAGGAAAAAAAACAGAAGAAAAATACTTAAAAAGATAGAGTTTGGAGACACAAGAGAAGGTCCAAAGAGAGAAAGAGAGAACTAAGAATTCTAAAGAGATTGAAAAGCTAAAAATACAAAATATACAAACGGCTAGATATTTACTGTTCCGTTGATTTCTCTTGTTAATTTTCTGAAATTTTCAAAGTCTGAAATACTTTCTGGTTCATCTGGGAGTGAATATGAATTGACTGGGGTTGGAAAGTTAGGTCTTGAGCTGTTAAAAGTGTTCTACTTTTTCGTTGGTTAGCTGGGTCCTGTTTGATGTGTCTGTCTACTGAATTCTCATTGTTTGTGGTTTCTTCTTACTTCAGGTACACTTTTAAAGCCCTATAGATTGTGAAGTCGGATATGAGGATCGAAATGAAATGCAGAAAATTTTTAAGAGCATAATATTAGTTGTTCGTGTTTCAACTATATTTTATGTCTAAATAACTTAATCCTTATCATTGTATGGTATTATGGGACAATTAAAAACATGATAATGAAAGGTTCATTTGATTTATTGTTGAATTCTGGACTGTTGTTTGTTGTGCTATTTTCTGCTAATTTCCATCCTTCATTCTTGCTTTCATTTGGATTCTTTTTTTTTTCGAGTAGTGTTGCCCAAGCATTTGGGTACATACCTCTATGAACTTGAATGATTTCTATTTTAATCCATCTTCTTTATTCTTCTACGAAATTCATATGTTAATTTCTTTACGCTTAGCCCATCGATTAGTAGGTTTAAACTTAGTTAATCCTGTCGTGACTAGATTCTACTTGTTCTGTTGTTTTGAATGATAAAAAAAATTGTAATTTTTTTTAGTTTCTTTTGGTCAAGTTCGTTAATTGTAGTTTAGGTATGCATATAAAAAAATGCATGGTAGGTTTGACAAAATAACTCACCCGTTAATTTAAAGCATACTGAGAGGAAGACAATATGGAGATGAATTTAAAGTTTGGGTCTAGTTGGCTAAATTGAATGACTAATCTGTCACTGTTTGAGCAAATTTTGTTGAGTTCTTAATTGTACTTGTCACGACCCCAATCCCGGTCGTGATGACGCCCAACATCAATGCTAGGCAAGCCGACCATATAACGCTCACAACTCAACCACACAACCCATTTCCAATTTATAGCATTAAATTATCAAATAATATAGTTCTAACCAGTGATAATAGACAGAAATAATACGGAAATCATAACAACTGCCAACAAAACTCCCAAAGACCTGGGGTCATGAGTCTAGAGCCTCTAAGATAACAAAATAATAAATCCTCAGTAATACTAATGTTCACAAATGCAGAAATAATAAAGGGATAGGGGAGGAGTCGGGCCCTGCGAACGTCAGGCAGCTACCTCGATAACTCCTGAGAAATTCTGAAGCAGCAAAAGCTCAACTATGCTCCCGAGACACCTGAATCTGCACACATGGTGCAGGGAGTAAAGTGAGTACTTCCAACTCAGTGGTAATAGACATATATAATGACTGAAAGTATGAAATCCCGAAAATACCACCATGTAAAGCTAACACTAACAATTTAGCA
This sequence comes from Nicotiana glauca, assembly GCA_026770625.1. Classification (NCBI taxonomy): domain Eukaryota; kingdom Viridiplantae; phylum Streptophyta; class Magnoliopsida; order Solanales; family Solanaceae; genus Nicotiana; species Nicotiana glauca. The sequence goes on along the minus strand of MU770828.1, from coordinate 41,140 downwards.
TAGTTAACGGTGAAATGACAACAAGACAGAAACAACTAGATCAGATAAACATCAGAACATGAATGCAATGCAATGCACCTGACCGCTGCGGCGTACAACCTGGTCCATTTGGGTAGCCGTGCTCATTGTAGGGGTTCAGACTCCGGAGGGGCTCCTACAGCCCAAGCACAATATCATCGTAGCACTCGCTGCGGCATGCAGCCGGATCCACACTCAGTCCAAGTATATGCATATAAGCCATACAGGCACAGTCAAGTTAATATTTCCAGTTCCAATTATTAGGAATTATAGATGAAGTATCTAAAAATTTAGAAATTTAATAATTATTTCAAGACAGTGTTTAACTCAGGACTGATATCATGAAAATATACTAAGCATCAAGAAAACTGTGGTAATAATCCCTAAGGGATCCAAATAATCAGCACGCAGTCCAAATATACTCATAACAATCCAAGTAGGATATTTACTAATCACTCTATAGTCCAAAGCACCGCTTGGACACCACTCGGGGCGGATTAAGCCACAAACCTCAATCACAAACGACCCCGCACTCGTCATAGAGTGCGTGTCTCGCCTCAATATAGCGTCACAGTGTAATAAACCGGGGTTTCAAACCCTCAGGTCACCATCTACATCTATTACTCACCTCAAACTGGCCACAAGACTAGTCCACTATGCCTTTCCTCTCAAATCCACCTCCTCGTGCGTCGAATCCGGCCAAAACCACAATGAATACATTACAATAGGCTAAAGAAATATAACCCAATCAAAAGAACTCGAAAAACACCAAAAATCTCGAAGTTGGCAAAACCCAAGCCCGGGACCCACTTCTCAAAAAATTACGAAATTTACATCACCAGATTCCTCATCTTGCCACGAGTCCGTACATATAAAATTTATCAAAATCGGAGTCCAAATGCTCCCTTAAATCCCAAATTCTCATTTCAAAACTCAAGCCCTAACCTCCATTTTTTACCTTTAATTCTTTGAGTTTTCAGTGATTAATACATGTTTTTACACAATAATAATATAATCCGAGTCCAAAAATTCATACCTGATGCAACCCCTTCGAATTCTCTCCAAAATCGCCCAAGAATCGCCTAAGCCGAAGTCCAAAATATTTTTCCTTCTCTTTCAATTTCGTGAACACTGTTCACTTTAATTCCAGGCCGTTTTATGCTTATGTGGTCAAATAACCGCACCTGCGGTCCCGCACATGCGAACAATTGACCGCTTATGCAGTCTCACTTAAAAATCCCAGGGACCGCTTATGCGACCCACAATCCGCTTATGCGGTTTTCTCTCAACCGCTTCTACGTTAGAATATCCGCTTATGCGAAAATTTCCTGGTCTACACCTGCCCGCTTCTGTGACCTCTCCACCGCATCTGCAGAACCACTTATGCGGCTCCTTTTCTGCAGATGCGGAAATAGCAGAAGATAGAAAAATCAGACCTGCAACAATGCTTCAAACTCCCGTATAACCATCCGAAATCACCCCGAGGCCACCGGGACCTCAACCAAAAGCACAAATATGATCTATTACCTTATTCAAACTTGCTCGAATCATCAAATCACTATAGTTAACGTCAAAATCATCAAATTTCACCAAATTAAATCCTATGTTTCTTAAAAACTTCCGAATTGCACATTCGATCAAAAACCCGACTAAACGATGTCCGAATGACCTGAAAATTTGCACACATATCCAAAATCACCCAACAAAGCTACAACAACTCTCGGAATTCTATTCCGACCCTCAGATCAAAATCTCACCCATCAACCGAAATTCGCCTAAATTCTAACTTCGCCAATTCAAGCCTAATTCTACACCGGGTCTCCAAAATCACTTCCGATCACGCTCCTAAGTCACAAATCATCCCCCTAAGCTAACCGAATCACTGGAAATTAAATCCGAGCTCTCTAACACAATAGTCAATATCCGGTTGACTTTTCCAACTTAAGCTTCCTTCTAAGAGGCTAAGTGCCTCATTTTTAACTAAAACCAATTCAATTCTATCCGATCAACTCCAATACTGATATTGAAATATAGAATAACATAATATGGGGGAAATATGGCGATAACTCACATGATGACGGGCCGGGTCGTCACAATACTACACTTGTCTTATTCAGAACTCAACGAATTTGGAAGGTGAATATTGAGAACTGAATGTGAAATAAACTATTTATGAACTAGCTTGTACTAAAAAATTAATTTGAATTTGTGCTGAAATAAAAAAAAAAGGAAATTAAATTTAATTTTTGTCAAAATTAATTTTGCTCTTGAAAAGTGTAAGTTTATCTTATTTAAGTGTGATTAATTTTGATGGAAACATGGAGGTAACGAGTAAGCAACAGATTGATATGTATTTGTCAATTGAAATTTGTCACAAAGATTATATTATTAAAAATATTTTGCTTTCTGTTTTCTGCTTTTTTACTTTTTCCTTTTTGCTTTTCCTTTTTGCATTTTTTTTTGCTTTTTTGCTTCTTGCGTTTCCATTTTCACATTAAGACTTTGGTACAAAAGCATCTGCACTATGTTGATCCGTACTTGTTCATTATATTATAATAATTCATATTTGGGGTTGTATATTTGTATGATCTCAAGAAAAAGAAAAGGAAAGTATTCGTTTTTAATTACTTACCTAATTAATACCACTACTACTATTGCTGATAATTCAGAATGGCAAAAAGAAGATTAACTCAATCAATGGTTGATTAGTCATGAAGATCGTTGGTTGATTTGTCCATGAGGTTATCTAATTTAGGAATAATAATAATTCAAGAATATCGTACTTTGCTTTAGAATCGATTTAAACTAGTATTGTTATTATGTATACGTTCGCGTAATATAATTACAAATTTAATTCTAAAAAAGAACTCGAGGGATGCATTCGTGCAACTTCAACCAAACTTTCCTTAATAAAATAAACAAATCATTATTAATTATGGACACGCGTGGCATGATTTTTGACGTGCCAAAGGAAAAGAGTATACGTACGTGTAACTCAATTCTTTAATTACGAATAATCAATTGATTTAAAAGCGGTAAAAATATAATTTCACATAGGTCTTAAAAATGAGTAGTTCAACAATTAAGCCAAGTATAAATTGCTAAGCGATCGTGCTAGAACCACGGAACCTGGGAATGCCTAACACCTTCTCCCGGGTTACCAAAATTCCTTATGTAGAATTTCTGATTCGTAGACTTTTAAATAAAGTCGAAAACTTCCTCGATTTGGGATTTAAAATAAATCGGTGACTTGGGACACCAATTAAAATATTCCAAGTGGCGACTCTGAATAAAAATAAATAAATAATCTCATTTCGAATAATATCACTTAAAGTGAAAAAATTCCCTTATACCCTTCAGGGTGTAGGAAAAGGAGGTGTGACAGCTCTGGCGACTCCGCTGGGGAAAAGATCCCAGAATCTTCGATTCAAGCTTCAAGAATTCGAGCTTGTTAATGTGATTTTTATTTGGCTTTTTTGTTGATATTACTATATTTTGTGGACTTAATGTGATAAGTGTTGCTTTTTACCGCTTTGACATTGGTGAACTGTATATAAACTGCTACGAAACCCTTCTTCTCTCCGAGTCTTCTAAATTTATGGTGCACACGTGCGCGTGGCCCACTTTTCTGTTAGAAGTCATACCAAGTAGAATGAGGTCGGGTCAAGTAACTAGGCCGGGTAGACTTTCGTGCTCCCCGTACGTTGCCCCCGCTTCGGCTCGAGCTGTCTTCTTTGGTAAGCCATGTCTAGAACAATATACCCAGGTTTTATACTTAGCATAACTCAGAATCATGTCGGATCCCTAGTAGGAACGTTTGCTTACATCATGTGCATTTGACTTTAGAGACTCAACACATGGGTTGGGTCTGTCTAGGACAGGTGTACCCTAAATGAAAAGACCATCCTGATGCATCCTAAGTGCTATGTGAACATTTATTTGTTTCAGCCTGCATGTTGACCAGCTAGGAAAAATGAAGCAAAAGAAAAACCAAGAGTGAGGTAGGATAGAGAATTCACCCGGTTATGAAAACCCCGGTATTTGAAAATGCCTTGAAACTCTGCCAAAATTTTTGAAAAAAAAAAGGAAAAGAAAATTTATTTAAAAAATAAATAAATGAATGTGAGTCAATATCATGTTTTTTTCAATTATGTTAAAATTAACCGAACTACGTGGGTCTGATTCTCATCGGATGTGAGATGCGCAGGCAAACCTCATCGGTTGCGACCCCAATTTTAAAAAAAATCCAAAAGAATATTTCTTTTAGTTCCTTTTTTACAAATCTTTCATTAGAAAAAAAGAGAAAAAAAGAAGAATTTTTAAGCTAAAAAATAGTTTCCTTCTTTCTGAAGTCTTTCATAAGAAAAATAAATAAATAAATAAATAAATCCAAAATATGGGTTTCCTTCATTTTGAAGTATTTTTTCCAAAAATCAAAAGAAAAAAATCAGAAACAAAATCTGAAAAATATTCTTTTCTTCATTAGAAGTCTTTCTTTTGTAAATGTCCATAAAAATTTGAAATAATTGAAGTCCAAAAATATTTTCACTTTTCTTTAGAAGTACCTTTGGTAAATAAATAAAAACTTAGAAATCTAAAATATTTTCTTAAAAATCCCTCTTTCGAAAATTAAGAGGCAACTTTCAAAACCCAAAAAATATTTTCTTTCTTCTTTCGAAAAAGAGAAAACAAGTGAAAATTCAAACAAAAATATTTTTCTTTTACTTTTAAAATTTCCAAAGTTTAAATCAAAAACAAATAAATTTTTAGAAGTATTCTTTCAAAAACAAAACAAAAATCAAATAAAAAAATAAAAAAAATCAAAAAAATCAAAAAAATATTTCCTTTCTTCTAAAGCATTTCTTTCAAAAAGTCCAAAAACAAAGTTTGTATATTTACTCCATTCTCGATCTTCAAGAATTACGCTTGGTCTGATTCATGCGGGGTCATGATACGTAGGCAATCTCCATAGGATTTGACAATATCCTAAATAAGAGAAAAGGGCAAAAACAAATGGAGGGTGAAAAAAGAAAAAAAAAATATAGTGGGAAAGAATAAGGAAAATCCGGGATGATGCATGCAACCGTTGCAAAACATGTAGAAACTCATTTAACTCTATAGGTGCATCATACCCCAAAGTGAGACTACCTATCTGTTATTTGTCTCAAACTAACTGTTTGCTGCTGCTATATCATCAGGTTCTATAGTAAAGTGGTTGATTTTGTGGTAATTTGGCCTCACATCCACACTTCACGAGGTCAAAAGGAAGTGTTGAAATGTCTTCGGAAATCCCTCTATCAACGATTCCTAATTCAGAGGATAGCCCGATCTCGGCCATCCCAACTTCTGAGTCAGCAACTGCTGAAGAAAATGGAATTCTGCATCTCCGCATGATGGAAATGTGGGACTCTTGGGGAAATAGAAAAGAACCACCAAGTGCGATCCCTGGATTCCCTGAGCTTTTTCCTAGGGCAAGTGGGACTTCCAACATCCCCATAAGTTATCCAAATACCCCGCTGGGATATCCTATCATTTCAGCCCACTTCGCTGGAACACCTTCTGAGTCTTGCCCCTAGGTGTTAGCTTCAGGTGCGGCTTTAAACATATTTACCGCACTACCTTGTTCAGCTACGACACAACCTGCTTTACCCAGGCCTAACTTTGATTCATCTTCCTTCACATTTCAAGCACCATCTTTCCTACTGGAACCTACCCAGTTTACTGCCAATGCTTACCCTCAGCCGCCTCAGTACGATTTTACCACAGGGCAAGAAAAAGCCTCAAAAACACCTGAACAAGAGGAAATTACTAGAAAGATGAGAAGCATGGAGCAAAGTCTGAAAAATATACAGGGACAGAGTGGACAAAAGATCGTATCTTACGCCGATCTATGCATGTTCCCGCACGTGCATCTACCCTTGGGTTTCAAAACCCCAAAGTTTGAAAAATATGATGGGCACGGGGATCCCATTGCCCACCTCAAAAGGTACTGCAACCAGTTGCGGGGGGTGAGCGGAAACGAAGAGCTTTTTATGGCATACTTTGGAGAGAGTTTGGTCAGCATTGCTTTTGAGTGGTACATGGATTAGGATATATCTCGTTGGCCTATCTGGGATGACCTGGCTCGAGACTTTGTCAGGAAGTTTCAATATAACATCAACATTGCCCCTGACAAGAATTCATTATCAAATCTAAAAAAAAGTCCTCGGAGAGCTTCCGAGAGTATGTTGTCAAATGGCGCGAACAAGCGGCCAAAGTCAAGCCTTCAATGGACGAAACAGAGATGGTCAGTGTCTTTCTTCAAGCCCAAGAGGTTGATTATTATCAAAACATGATGTCTGCAATGGGAAAGCCGTTTGCCGAAGCCATCAAAATTGGTGAAATGGTTGAAAATGGGTTGAAAACATGGCGAATCTTGAGTCAGTCTGCTATAAGGGCTACCTCCCAAGCAATCCAAGGCGGGTATGGAGGAGTAGCAAACCGAAAGAAGAAGGAAGAAGCAACAATGGAAACTTCAAGTGTAAGAAAACCCCGTCCAACCAGATTTCATTTCTCTGAAAGAACCCCACAACACTACTATCCCCATTAAGATGCGACCTATGTTATAGGTCCTCAGCCATACACAGTGATGAATGCACAACCATATGTCAGGCCACAACAACAATTTAACCATAATAGAGCTCCATTTCCCAAAAATCAGCCTCCTCACCCAAACCACTATAACCCCCGCCCTCCACAAAATAAGTTCCGTCCTCATGAACCACCCAAGAGGCCAAATTTTACACCAATCGGTGAACCCTACTCCAGTCTATTTCCGAAGCTTGTTCAAATGGGTCTACTGCAGCCCATGACTCAAAACAGGCAAAACCCAGAATCACCCTCCTATGAGCGAGGCGTCCGATGCGCTTATCACTCAGGAGCTGAGGGGAATGATACAGAAAACTGTTAGACTTTGAAAAGAGCCATGGAAGACTTGATAGAACAAGGAAAGATAGTGCTAAGGGATGAGGATGTTCCCAATGTGACAAATAACCCACTGCCAGCCCACAATAATGGGCAAGTAATTGGAATGATTTGTGAATATGGGGAATTTGAAATGGCACTAAAAGCCATAATTACCATTATTGATGCGGAGAGAACGCCAAAAATTGCCCTGAAGCAAGATAAAGGGGAAAAGAAGACCAAAGCCACCCAGTCAAAACCAGAAATGAAAGTCGAAGCAAGAACGCAGACAATTCCTCCCAAAGATGGTGCTCTCTATATCCCACGAGGCAGCAAAGAAAAGAAGTTGACTTTGAGTCCGCCAAAGAGATTTGAACTGAAAAAGGGAGCCCGGATATACGTACCTAAAGGAGTTTATGTGGTGCGGGGGACAATTAAGCCTTCGAGGCCGAACAAACCCCCGGTTATTGGACGCGCGCCGTAGAAGCCTATGACAGATCCTATTGCGGTACCATGGAATTACCATAAAACAGTGGTCATGTATAAAGGCAAAGAAATCCTGGTGAAGCTTCAAGAAAATTACCCCGTTGAGAAATACTCTAACGCGGAAGAAGTGAACAATACCACCAGAAAGCGTTTCCCAGTTAAGAAACCTATAAGTGCCGGAGAAGCAGAATCTTTCTTTCAGAAAATGAAGATGGCGGACTATCAAGTAGTTGATCAACTACAAAAGTATCCTGAACAAGTATCTTTGCTACCATTACTAATGAAATCCCCCGAACACCAGAAGGTTTTTATGAAGACCCTCAATGAAGCATACGTGCTAGCTGAAACTTCGGTGGAACAGTTAGAAAGAATGGCAGAAAGATTTTTCGCTATCAATCAGATTTCATTTATTAAAAACGACTTTCCCCCAGAAGGGGACACTCACAACAAAGCTTTGCACTTAACTGTCAAATGTGTGGGATACTATATGAAGAGGGTCATGGTAGACGGAGGTTCTGGGGTAGACATTTGCCCACTCTCTACACTACAGCATATGGAAATCGAGACTGAAAGGATTTGTCCCAACAATGTCTGCGTGCGAGCTTTCGACGATATCAAAAGAGACACGATTAGAGAAATTGACTTAATTCTGACCATTGGCCCGGTGGAATTTGAGGTGACCTTCCAAGTGCTAGATATGGACACGTCTTATAATTTTCTTTTGGGAAGACCTTGGATCTACGCAGCAGGAGCTGTACCCTCTACTCTCCATCAAATGGTGAAGTTTGAACATGAGGATCAGGAGATCGTGATCTATGGAGAGGATGAACAATCAATCTATCGGGACCCATCTGTCCCATGTCTTGAAGTGAGGGAAAGCAGTGAACACATAGTTTACCAAGCTTTCGAAATTGTGGAGGCGAACCAGCGTGAAGAAGGAAACCCTTGCTCCAAACCCTTCCTATCCAATGCCTCGATTATGGTGGCCAAAGAAATGATCAGACATGGTTTCAAATCAGGGAAGGGACTTGGAAAATCTCTGCAAGGAATATCTGAACCAGTGAGCCTGCCTACAACTGAGAAGTTCTTCGGGATAGGTTTTCTACATACCCTAGATGATGTAAAGTGGGCAAATGAGAGAAAGAGTGAGGGATGGGTTTTACCTCAACCACTGCCACATTTGTATGAAACCTTTGTCAAGCCAAAGTATAATGAAGAAGAAGATGATAAGGCCTTTACGATCGAAGAAATTGAGGAAATATGTGGGGCAATGAGGAGGATGCTCTACGAAACCTACATGGTTCAATCGGGAGAGGGAACCAACACCGCTGAGGTGCTGTATATGGGACAAGGCGCCAAACTACAAAATTGGAAGGCTACCCCATTTTCGATCAGGCGGGAGTCCCGGTAGACCTGTCCCGCTACTTTTTCTGCATCTCGAGTTAATCTAGTGTAACTCGGATGCTTTCTTTAGTTTCTTGTCTTTAAATTTCCAAATGTAAACCCCGTTATCTTTAAATTCCAAGAAATAAAATCAATATTTCATCGTTCATTTTCCTTTATTATTTCTAATTTTGCTATTTTTCTCTTTCAATTCTAATAATGCAGCTTTAAATAACATGACATGCTTGCGAACTTCATGCCCAGATCCGAACACATTGTGTAATCGTGAAATAATGAACCAAGAACCTAAATATGATGAAGAAAAGGCTTTTAGGGAAATAAATCGAGAATTGGAACAATTTGAGAATAAACCTAAGCCAAACTTAAATGATACTGAGCTGATTAACTTGGGAACTTCTGAAGAAATCCGGGAAACCAAGATAAGCATTCACACAGACGAGAAAACTCGGGATGCAATAATCGAACTCCTGCTTGAGTTCAAAGATGTGTTTGCTTGGTCGTACGATAACATGCCAGGGCTAAGTGTTGATCTGGTGGTTCATAAGTTGCCAACTTACCCCAATTGCCCTCTGGTCCAGCAAAAGCAAAGAAAGTTTAAAACTGACATCAGTGATAAGATCAAGGAAGAAATCACGAAACAGTTGAAAACAGGAGTAATCCGAGTGGTCCATTACACAAAATGGTTGGCTAATGTAGTTCTAGTTCCAAAGAAAGACGGGAAGACCCGAGTGTGTGTGGATTACAGAGATTTGAACAAGGCAAGTCCCAAAGATAATTTCCCTTTGTCCAACATCCACATCCTTGTTGATAACTGTGCCAAGCATGAGATACAGTCCTTCATGGATTGTTACGCCGGATATCACCAGGTATTGATGGAAGAAGAAGACGCCAAAAAGACAGCCTTTACCACACCATTGGGTACATATTGCTACAGAGTCATGCCATTTGGTTTGAAGAATGCTAGGGCAACCTACATGAGGGCCATGACCGCCATTTTTCATGATATGATGCATCGGGAGATAGAGGTATATGTGGACGACGTGATCATCAAGTCCAGAACCTAGGATGACCATGTTCGAGATTTGAGGAAATTCTTCGAGCGGTTGCGCAAGTATGATTTGAAGCTGAACCCAGCCAAATGTGCATTTGGAGTCCCGTCGGGTAAACTTTTGGGCTTTATAGTCAGCAGGAGAGGTATCGAGTTATACCCAACAAAGATAAAGTCTATCCGGGATTTGCCTCCTCCGAGAACCAAGAAAGATGTGATGAGCTTGTTGGGTAGATTAAACTATATCAGCCGGTTCATTGCTCAGCTGACATCCACATTTGAGCCCATATTTAAATTATTGAAGAAAGATGCAACAGTCAAGTGGACAGATGAATGTCAAGAAGCCTTTGATAAGATCAAAGAATATCTGTCAAATCTGCCAGTCTTGGTCCCACCAGAGCCTGGGAGGCCTCTTTTCTTGTATCTAAACGGTCTTGGAAAATTCTTTCGGTTGTGTCCTCGGGCAACACGATGTAACCAGGAAGAAAGAACAAGTGATCTATTATTTAAGCAAGAAGTTTACCAGCTATGAAGCTAAGTATACTCTGTTGGAAAGAACATGTTGTGCTTTGACTTGGGTTGCTCAGAAGCTGAGGCACTATCTGCAAGCCTACACCACCTACCTCATAACCAGGTTGGATCCTTTGAAATACATATTCCAGAAACCGATGCCCACAGGGAGATTAGCAAAATGGCAGATTTTGCTCACTGAATTTGACACAGTCTATGTCACTCGCTCGACAATGAAAGCCTAGGCGTTGGCAGATCATTTGGCTGAAAACCCGATTGATGATGAATACCAACCGTTGAGCACTTACTTCCTAGATGAAGAGGTAAATTCAATAGAAGCTATCTCTAGAGACACACATGCTTGGAAGATGTTCTTTGATGGGGTGGTAAATGTAAAAAGGTGTAGGAATTGGGGAAATCTTGATCTCACCCATTGGTCAGCACTATCCAGCTACAGCCAGGCTTCGGTTTTTCTGCACAAACAACACTGCTGAGTATGAAGCCTGCATCATGGGTATGCATATGGAGATTGACCAAGATGCTGAAGAGTTATTGATTATGGGAGATTCAGATCTGATTATCCGGCAAGCCCAAGGAGAATGGGAAACCAGAGATGTTAAGCTTATTCCCTATCGGCAACATGTGAAAGAACTTAGCAAGCGGTTCAAGTCAATAGAGTTCAGGTACGTCCCTCGGTGTCACAATGAACTGGCCGATACACTCACCACTCTGGCCGCAATGTTTCCCTACCTTGGCAATGCCCACATTGATCCCTTGGTAATCTAAATTAGGGAAAGGCATGGTTACTGTCATACGGTTGAGGCGGAACCAAACACCCAGTCATGGTACCATGACATCAAAAGGTTTCTGAAAATGCAAGAATATCCCGATCAAGCTAGTGGGGACAAAAAGAGAACCATTAGACGGCAAGCAAGTGGTTTCTTCTTAAGTGGTGATGTCTTGTACAAGAGGACCCCGGATCTCAATTTGTTAAGATGTGTTGATGCCGAAGAGGCCGAAAAGATCATGCAAGAAGTATACGCAGGAGTGTGTGGACCTCACATGAATGGGTATGTTTTGGCAAAGAAAATCCTTCGAGCAGGATATTACTGGATAACCATGGAAAAGGACTACTTCAGCTTTATCCGGAAGTGCCATCAGTGTCAGGTGCACGGTGATTTGATTCATGCACCTCCAACGGAACTACATCCTATGTCAACACCTTGGACATTCGTTGCTTAGGGCATGGACGTCATTGGGCCGATCGAGCCGAAAGCCTCAAATGGACATAGATTCATATTGGTTGCCATCGACTACTTCACGAAGTGGGTCGAAGCCATCACTCTCAAATCGGTCACTAAGAAAGCCGTTGTAGATTTTGTGCACTCCAATCTTATCTGCCATTTTGCTATTCCTGCAACTATCATCACAGATAATGCTGCAAACTTGAGCAGTCGTTTGATGGAAGAAGTATGTGAACAATTCAAAATAACGCATAGAAACTCCACTCCCTACCGGCCCAAAGCCAACGATGCCGTTGAAGCAGCAAACAAGAATATCAAGAAGATCTTAAGGAAAATGATTCAGAGCTCCAAACAATGGCATGAAAATTTACCTTTCGCATTGCTGGGATATCGCACCACGGCACGCACATCGGTAGGAGCAACCACATACCTTTTGGTATATGGAACTGAGTCGATAATACCTGCAGAGGTAGAAATCCCTTCCCTCCGGATCATCGTTAAAGTAGAGATTGAGGACAGTGAGTGGGTCAAGACTCACCTGGAACAGTTGACCTTAATAGATGAAAAGCGAATCGGTGCTCTCTGTCACGGGCATTTGTACCAACAAAGAATGGCCCGTGCCTACAACAAGAAAGTGCGACCCAGGAATTTTGAGGTGGGTCAACTAGTGTTAAGGCGCATTCTTCCTCATCACCAGGAAGCAAAAGTAAAATTTGCTCCTAACTGGAAGGGTCCATACATCATCAGGAAGATATTGCCGAGCGGAGCATTATATTTGGGTGATATCGAATGAAATTATCCCGAAGCAGTTGTGAATGCGGATGCAGTAAAAAGGTACTATGTCTAGACCTTCTATGATGATGCCTTTGTTCAATTGAGATGACGAAGGCTTTCATTATTGCTATCCAAACACTATCAATCTTTCACAAAAACTTTGAGCCGGTTACCCTTCCTTGATTACCCTCTTTGGAACTCGAAAGTATAAAAAAAAAAGAAAAAAAAACAAATATTTTCCTGAACTACATTCGAATTGATTCTGAAAGGATACGTAGGTAGCCTCTCGTTGGAGTTCAGTCACACCAAAACAAAAATCCCAATTCCCCCAAAATTTGAAACTGGGGCAGATGATATAATGGTTCGGCCATGAGCCCGTCAAAACGGTTCCAAAGTTGCAGTTTCGCCCAAAATCCTTTTTACCCAAAGACCTTGTTCAAGTCCTTCTGATTAATTGGCAAAGGCGGGGAAGTGAAAAACATCATTGTTGGAATCTGATACAATTCAAATTGAGAGAAATAAAATGAGAGAGTCTTATAGATGAAAACCTTTGGGCATCATAAGGCGACGGTGAGTAGAGAAATTGAAAATGAGAGAGTCCACTTAGTGAAAACTCGTAAAGAGCACTATCGGGCGACGGTGAGAAGATAAATGAGAGAGGTCGATTAGCGAAAACCCACAAAGGGCGCTATCGGCCGAAAAGAAGACATCTCATCACTAAATGAGTCCTGGCAAGGTTCCCTGGTTTTGAAGTACGGATAAATGGGTTCACGAGAAGCTGGAAAGTTTGTGTAGGTCAGGCATCCAGTCCAAGAAGTAGGTCATGTTCATTTGAAGCCAGTATGCACCCCAGATAAGTCCTTTTTTTCTCCGAAAGGGACGCTTCTCTTTAAACTCATATGCTTTCCTTTTGTATACTTCTTCCTTGAATCCCTTTCGGTTTAACTCTGATTCCATGACTATTACGAAGAAAAGGTGGCTGAATTGGTTTTATAGGGCTTCGCCTGGCAAAAGCCAAAGAAAATACCCAGCCTCAACGGGTACATCAGGCCAATCCCGACTGGCCATGGTGGTTGATGCTTTCAAAGTAAAGACATTGGAAAGGAAAGAAAATCAAAGACAAAGGTCCTAAGAGCAGAATAAAGTGAAAAGGCCAGAGCCCACACGGGTAAGTCATCATGAAGTCCTAAAGTTGAGTCCTTTCGGTTTGAAAAGAGATTCACCCTCAAGACCAACATACAACAAAGTTCTCAACGGAAATTGGGCCGGGATCAAGCAATTGAGATGGTCAAGGCCACAAAACCAACCACCTTTTCAAACTAACGAATTGTTCTTTGTTGAAAGTTAAGACATGTATAATTCAAAGCAACCATGCAAGAAGCAGGTGCAGCCCAAAAGAAAAAAGAAATGCGCAAGCACTGAAACAACTTTGCAACAGGGAATCGACCAAAAAGGAAGTTTCTCCCCAAATTCGTTCATGCGTTTTGCTAAATAAAAAGAAAAACAAAAAAAAAAAGAAAAGAAAAAAGAAGAAGAAAGAAAGAAGAAAAAGAAGTGAAAATGAAAATCCCAAAAAACAATCATGGTAGCATAGGGCCCCATTCCCTAGATATCCCGGCATAGCCCGTGGATCTCCCTGGCATAACTCAAGGAGCTTTTTTCTTTCCATCCCGGCATAACCCATGGATCTCCCTGACATAACCCAAGGAGCCTTTTTCTTTCCATCCCGGCATAACCCGTGGATCTCCCTAGCATAACCCAAGGAGATTTTTTCTTTTTTCCCGGCATAACCCGTGGATCTTCCTGGCATAACCCAAGGAGCTTTATTTCTTTCCATCCCGGTATAACCCGTGGATCTCCCTGGCATAACCCAAGGAGATTTTTTTTCTTTCCACCCCAGCATAACTCGTGGATATCCATGGCATAAACCAAGGAGCTTTTTTCTTTCCATCCCGACATAACCCGTGGATCTCCCTGGCATAACCCAAAGAGCCTTTTTTTTCCATCCCGACATAACCCGTGGATCTCCCAGGCATAACCCAAGGAGCTTTTTTCTTTTATCCCGGCATAACCCGCGGATCTTCTTGGCATAACCAAAGGATTGTTTTTCTTTTATCTTGGCATAACCCGCAGACCTCCTTGGCATAACCCAAGGACCGTTTTCTTTTGTCCCGGCATAACCCGCAAATCTCCTTGGTATAACCCAAGGACCATTTTTCTTTTATCCCGGCATAACCCGTGGATCCTCCTTGGCATAATATAAGGACCTTTTTATTTTATCACGGTTGTCACACCTCCTTTTTCCTACTACACCCCGTAAAGGGTCTAATAAAAGGAGTTTTTCCGATTAAAGGACAATCAAAACGAGATTCGTTTTATTAAGGATTCAGAGTCGCCACTTGGGAGATTTATGGTGTCCCAAGTCACCAATTTTAATCCCGAATCGAGGAAAGGGTTTGACTCTGTATTACAGTCGCGAACCAGAAATCCGGGTAAGGAATTCTGTTAACCCGGGAGAAGGGGTTAGGCATTCCTGAGTTCCGTGGTTCTAGCATGGTTGCTCAACTGCTATATTTGGCTAAAATCTAATTTTTATACATGTTAAAACCTATAGTGCAATTTTAGAATTATTTACCGCTTTTAGTTAATTTTTAAGAAAGTGAACGTCGTTTAAAAAATGTGTTTTAGGATCACGTCACATGAAATGCACCCGGATCCTCGACACATTATTTATTCGACATTTTGGGATTTGGATTTGGGTTGCATGAAATACACACTCATATTTAAGAAGGTAAAATTATTAAAAACGCGCTTAAAGTGATTGACGCGTTATTAACTTTGCGGTAGACCATGGAAATTTGCTAAATGGCATGTCCCGAATTTTAAGTATTTTAATTCAAGCGTTTATTGAGGGCCCCGCAATACATGTTTTTTTTGGCGAGGCTCGTCTCATTTTTTATTTTAAGATCAATCTGAGGCAACGATGATTGTCTATTCATTATTTATCCCCAAACGGGCTAATTAATTGACGCGTACAAATTCAAGCCTCAAATTCAAGTCCGCATTCAAACAAAAGGGACGGCCATTTTAATTTGCACTCGCCACCTAATTTGAAGCCCAAGCTTATACTTGCAAATCAATTTCTCATGTTCCTAATACAATTTTAAAAGGGTTTTAATTTGTAATAACCTTTTGGGCATTGAAAGTTGGCCCAAACGAGAAAGGTATTCAAAATGTGAGACCGCGCAAGCAGAAGATGGTGCGAACAAAAGAGAGGCCTAGGTGGTTATGACGCCCCAAGCCAATATTGAGCTCACACGCAGTGCTTATCATTGATACATTAATTAATTCTAAAACAGGGTATTCAACATAACTAACCACACCTTGGTTGTGGCATTTATCCAAACAGCTTAACCAATTGTCACTTGAGAAGGCTTACAAATTAGTTCAAGATGATTGAAGAGTAACCATTTATCCTATGAACTCACATTTGTTATTACTAACCATTATTAACCACAGATATTAAAACTTCTGGATTACACCACCAATTATTAACACAAGTGAAGATCTTGTTTGATACACCTGACATGTGCTAATCACCTACAACAATTCGAGTGCACGAGTGTTAACCACAAAGAAGGAACTATTAACTAGTTTCCTAAATTCACACTACATACTAACATTGAAAATTAAACTAGTCACTGAAATGAAACTATATCGTGCTGATTATCTATTTTTAAACACAACACTAAAATGAAACCTGAACTAAACTATACTGAAACAGAACTGGATAATTACAAATTTAATAGTCTGGGACCTTCCAAATCATACAGTGTAGTTTTTAGCTCAGCTATGCTTATAGGAATAACAATGTACTGCTAATCAAGTCACCAAAATTATCTAAAACATACAAAATTGTTAAAACAAAACAAAGCAATATCAGAATTTGGCTTCAACTTCATTTCATGTATTCAACAGGAGATGCTACATCAAATC
The DNA here is from genome assembly GCA_026770625.1 of Nicotiana glauca. Taxonomy (NCBI): domain Eukaryota; kingdom Viridiplantae; phylum Streptophyta; class Magnoliopsida; order Solanales; family Solanaceae; genus Nicotiana; species Nicotiana glauca. Next base: position 24,718 of record MU770828.1, on the reverse strand, counting down.
AGTCTCGAAGTGTACCTGGATTTCAAGTACAAGCAAAAGAGAAGAAGATCAGCAGTAGTGAAGTAATAAGCAGCACTCAGAATCAATAGCAATGACACGCAGAGGTTGAATCACAACCAGAAATGAATTCAACAACTCCAGTGAAGTCCAAAATCAAGCAGAAGCAAAATTCAACCACAAACGACTCAAATAAGCTCAAGTGAGCTAGGAATTGAATCCAAGTATACCAAATAGACCTTAGCAATCAGAATCACACTTGACTAAACCTCAATTTGACTCAAAAGAACCAAATCAGAACATGTTTCAGAGTTTCAGTTACTAAGTACTGAATTAGGAGGAGTAAGCGAGCAACTACACTCGAAATTGGATTACCAGGTCCAATGGAACAGTGTTTTCAACCCTTCTGGAATTTTTTTTTTTGGTTTTTAGAACTAGATCTAGAACTGAATTTGAAATTCAAACTTCAACTTCTGGAAATCTGAAGATTGAGTTTTTGGGGGGAATTCTATGGGCTCAAAACATGTGAATGAAGGCAAGGGCATGCCCTTTTATAGGTAAAATAAGGGCAACCCTCAGATTTTGTGTTTACCCTTTAGTCCCTATTTTATTTACTTATTCAGTCCCTTAATTTCTGACTTGTGTCACAAGTTAATACACTGCTATTACTTAAATTATACTAAAGTCCTACTTTAGAATGTTCTAGAAGATTCTAGTTTCAAATACCATGTGCTACCCAATCCTAAATGTCTAGACTACCCCTGAACTTACACTCAAACTACAACTATAACCAAACAATTTCCAAAGTTGAATTAATTCTAAAATCAGTGAACATTTGAACAAAACTGAAAATTAATCCGGCTAAACAAAATTAATCTAACTAATCTAATTAATTGACATTCAAATCTAATTAATGCTAATGTCCTAAAGCTAGTTCTAGCCAGTAAAAACAAGCAGCATTATTAAAACAAAATTCATGGTTTAACCAAACAAATCTAGTTTTTTATCCTAACCAATATTAATCACAAGTCAGCATGAATCACAGAAGAAAGAAAGAAGAAATTAAGTACTTAGCATAATCAAAAATACAACAACCCTATCTATTAATTTCTGCCTAGTAAAAAGATGACGAAGCATGGATTTAATCAACAATCAATGAATGAGAGAAAGAGGGAAATAAACACACTTACACATGACCAGACTTAAAGAAATTTGAGCAAGGATTTGGACAAGATGACCTTCTAGGGTTCCGCCGCATCTATGATGTAATATTCGAACCACTCTGGGGATAATTGAAGAAATCCAGTTGCATATTAGGACTAAAGAGGGTTAGGGGGTGATGTGGTTTTATTTTGGAGTTGTTCAGATGCCGGCGCCGCCGTGTGCGGCGGAGACGGAATTAGGGTTTCACAAATTTGAGGCGTTTGGTTAGGTTTTGGAATAAACGGAGGGTGAATCTAGGAAGAGAGGAGTGCGGAGAAGGGATGGCATGAATTTGGGGTTGATTGAATGCCGGCCGCTGCCGTGGGACGATTTCCGGTGGTGGTTTCAGGCGGAGGAGGCGGCGTTACACTGGAGGGATCTGGGAGAGATCAAACGGGGGGGGGGGGGGGGG
>MU770828.1:6743-22521 GCA_026770625.1 Nicotiana glauca | reverse complement strand
GGGGTATGGTCAATCCGAACATCTTATACCTATTAATCGGAACTTCATAGCTGTTGATCTCCTATACCTAGACGGCTTAACGACTACTAAACGTCGTCATTTAGGTAGGGAGTGGGCTGGATCGGACTAGGCTACGGGTTTGGGTTTAATTTGAACTGGGTTCGAGGGATTGGGCTCGATTTCACATGGATTTGGCCCAAAAATGGGTAATCCATGAAGACACCTCAATTTTCTTTTAATTCCCTCTCTCTTTTTTATTTTTAATTTCTTTTATGTATTATTATTATTTTTTTCTGATATTAAATAAAAAAACCAGATTGACTCTAAAATTATACTACTTAATTTCCAAATACATTAATTCCTAATTTAAATGCAAACTAAGACAATTGGAAATATAAGTGCAAAAAGAACCATTTTTGTTATTTCTTTATTTTTTTGTAATATTAATCACTAATTAATCCTAAAATGTGACATTAACACTACATGCAAATGCCAAGTATTTTTTTATTTTTCATGAATTAAGCAATAATAAACGTGCACAAACAAATGCAAACAATTAACAAAAATGCCACAAAAATCCATAAAATTGCAAATAATGAAAAAAAGTTATTTTATTTTGAATTTTTGGGAATAATTCACTTAGGACAAAAATCACGTACTCACAGTTTCCCCTCTTTGCTCGGAAACATGAAAAGTTTTCGGGCAAAGATAAGTGAGCAAATACGAGCGATTTTTGCCCGTTCAAATATTTCGTTGTGAAGCATTTTAAAAAGATCTGATCGCACCCTGCTTCGGAGGTTGCCTACATATCCTTGGCTAAAAAGGAATCAGGTCAGTGTAGTTCAGGAATGTATGATAACTGGGACTGCCAGGAGCTGTGATTTCATTGCTGTTGCTACTGCTACTGCTACTGCTTGCTGACCTCCTTATTACACCGTGTCAAAATAAAAAGAAGTTAGCCTACGCTACGATCTATGATTTACAGAAATGTCCTATCTATGTCTTCAAACTTGTTCTTGTGTTGCTTTGATCTTGTATTATTCCGATGGAATTCTTGCGTTGTTGCCTTGCGTTGTGATCGGAGATGTTCTGTCATTCCTCCGAGTGATGCTTGACTGCTGAAATTTGAAATATGTGCCTCTATTCTCCAGGCGGGCTCCTGATTGCTGATGCTTGAAAAGTATTCCCTTGTTCTCCAGGTGGGCTCCTGACCGTGGTGCTTGAAAAGTATCCCCTTATTCTCCAGGTGAGTTCTTGACCGCGATGCTTGAAAAGTATTCCCTTATACTCCAGGTGGGCTCCTGACTGCAACAAAATAGACAAACAAAGAAAATTTCCTGTCCCAGTTTAACGACTGGGCACATCATATTATCAGATATTAAAAGTAAAAGCTAAAATTTTGAATTGTAGTTCCCTTGTTCTCCAGGTGGGCGCCTGACTGCTGAACTTAAAAAGTATTCCCTTGTTCTCCAGGTGGGCACTTGATTGCTAAAACTTGCAATGTATTCCTTTGTTCTCCAGGTGGGTGCCTGATTGCTGAAACTTGAAGTGTATTCCCTTGTTCTCCAGATGGGCGCTGATTTCAACAAAATAGACAAATACAGAAGATTTTCTGCCCCACTTGGGGAGCTGGGCACATCATGTTACCAAATATTACTAAAGTTTTAAAGCTCAAACTTGAATTGTACTTCCCTTGTTCTCCAGGTGGGCTCCTGTTTGCTGAACTTGAAATGTATTCCCTTGTTCTCCAGGTGGGCGCCTGATTTCAATAAAAATAGACAAAACAAGAAAAAATTTTCTGCCCCAATTTGGTGGCTGGGCACAGATGTGACTGTTAAACTAAATTATTCTACCAACTATTATAAGAATTTGAAAGCTAAGTCCTATTATCCAGGGAGGTCCTGACAACTCCTAACCATTACGAACCTAAGTTATATCTTCTAAAGGTATTACTCCCACTACATTTGTTATCAAAAAGGTCTTAAACTACTCCCCATTATCCAGGAGGGTCCTGACAACTTCTAGTTAAACGACAGTTTTAACCTAAGTTATATCTACTAAAGGTACGACTTCCACTATATCTTGTTATCTAAACAGACCTTAAAACTACGTCCCATTATCTAGGAGGGTCCTGAAAGTGTATGGTCAAACCTGTTTTGGTGCTTGCTCTTTCTCCTACGGAGGGTTTCTCCGAAACAAACAAAATTTTCTGCCCCTATTTCAATCAAAGAAAGATTTCTTAATGTAAAATGGTGGTTAGTTGCTGGCATTCTTGCTGGGGTATGTCCTAGCTGCTTGAGCTTTACTCCGACCAGCTTCCCTGGACTTGCCTTGAACCTCCTTGACTTCCTGACCGAACTTCAACCCCTGACTTTGATGACCGAAGTGTTTTATCCCGTATTGCTATTTTTGTATTTCTGACCCCTCTATCTGAAACTTCGCTTCATCCCCACAACTATCTGATTAACCCACCGATGGTACTTCCGACTGTCCTTTATGTCTTACTTTTCTTTGATATGTTCCAGTCCTGTTGTGCCGTACAACTGGGAAGCTGGTAATTAGCCTTGACATCCTTCTTTGCTTTTGACTAGAACTGACACTGAAACATCTTATAAACTCCAAGATAATGAAATGCAATGTCCTTAAAGGTTAAAGATAGAAAGACTTCGAAATGGATGATTTGTAATGAAGAGAAGAGGATAGGACTTATCTGAATGGAACGGCTGGTACCATTGATCGTGCCATGCATTTGGATTAACCAGCCTAGTCTGTCCAATCAATCAGCTTCCAATTGCCACATTTTCTATTCCAGCCTTTCATGACCTGACTTTTGCCAAAACCCAACCCTGCTTGGCTTGCCATGTTTCAAGCAGCCGTTAACCACAGACTTGTTTCATTTGCCCATCTGAAAACTCACCTTCACCTTTCGGTGCCCGTAACGGTTTTCACCGACAAGACTCTCTCACTTTTGATTTCTTTCAAAACTCACTTCGCCTTACGGTGCCCATGAGGGTTTTCACCAATGAGACTCTCTCATTTTTTATTTCTCTCAACTCTCTTCGCCTTATGGTGCCCGCGAGGGTTTTCACCAATGAGACTCTCTCATTTTCATCATTTGTCCTTCTGGTACCAAAGTGTTGCCCCTGACATGAATCACTTTACTTGCTAGCATTAGCACTTCTTGAAGATTGATCGGAAGGTCTTTCCTTGGACCGTAATGTGGCTTTTCGATAGGGTTTAGAAAGAAGGGTATAGAGGCTCAAAATAATTCAATCACGGGTTTGACATTACAACTTTCGGAATCAGCTTTCTTACAACAACCACAACTTCTACCCCAGTTTCTTTTTTGGGGCTTTTGGAGTTTTGTTTTGGTGTGACTGAACCTTAGAGAGGCTGCCTAAGTACCCTTTCGGGATCAAGTCAAACGTAGTACAGGACATAGAAATTACTCTTGTTGTTGTGATCTCTCCTTTCTTCCATCTTTCTTTCTTTCTTTTTTTCAGTTTTCTTTTTCTTTTCTTTTCTCTTTTGTTTTTTTTTTCTTTTTTTTTTTCTCTTTTTTCTCTTTTTTCTCTTCTTTTTCTTTTTCACTATTTTTCTCTTGCTTCTCCACCTACTTTCCCCACTCGTGTTTACGAGTTTATGATTGATTTCGAATGAGGGATACGAAAGAAAATAAAATAAAGCTCAAAAGGGGTAAGGATAAAGTGTTTGGATAGCAAAACAAAATTCCTTCATCATTTCAATCTCAAAAATATTCCAAATACAATTAAGTACAATTAGACAAAGGAATCATACATAGTATCACTTGACTGCATCAGAGTTGATAGCCATTTCTATACATTTCCCCTCCACATCTGTCAGATATAATGCACCATTGGATAATACTCGGGTTACAACAAATGGCCCCTGCCAGTTGGGGGCGAACTTTCCTTTTGCCCCAGCCCAATGAGGTAAGATACGCCTCAACACCAATTGCCCTACTTCAAACTTCCGCGGATGCACTTTCTTGTTATATGCTCTTGCCATTCTCTGTTGGTACAACTGCCCGTGACATACTGCTACCAATCTCTTTTCATCAATCAAGCTCAGTTGTTCCAAGCGAGCCTTGACCTATTCAACATCGTCAATTTCCGCCTCGGCGATAATCTGAAGGGATGGTATTTCAACCTCTGTGAGTATTATTGCTTCCGTACATATACCAATGAATAAGGAGTCGCTCCTACTGAAGTGCGAACAATAGTGCGATAGCCTAAAAAGGCAAAAGGTAACTTCTCATGCCATTGCCTGGACCCTTCCACCATTTTCCGAAGTATCTTTTTAATGTTCTTGTTAGCTGCTTCGACCGCTCCATTTGCCTTAGGACGATATGGGGTGGAATTGCGGTGCGTGATCTTAAACTGCTGACATGTCTCCGCCATCAGATGGCTATTGAGATTGGCACCATTGTCTGTGATAATTACCTTCGAGATTCCGAATCGACAAATGATATTCGAATGCACAAAATCGATCACTGCGTTCTTGGTCATCGATTTGAAAGTTTTCGCCTCAACCTACTTAGTGAAATAATCAATGGCTACCAGAATAAATCTGTGTCCATTTGAAACCGCTGGCTCGATCTGCCCAATGACATCCATTCCCCAAGTAACTAAGGGCCATGGTGCCGACATGCATGCAATTCAGATGGTGGAGAGTGAATCAAATCTCCATGAACCTGACATTGATGACACTTGCGCACGAAACTGATACAATCTCGTTCCATAGTAAGCCAATAATATCCTGCTCGAAGAATCTTCTTGGCCAATACATATCCACTCATATGAGGTCCACAAACTCCCGCATGTACCTCGGTCATGATAGATATGGTCTGTTTAGCATCCATGCACCTCAATAAACCAAGATCTGGAGTTCTTTTGTACAACACTCCCCCACTGAAGAAAAATCCTCTTGCTAAGCGTGTAATGGCTCTCTTTTGATCCCCTGTGGCCTGTGCCGGATATACTCCCCTCCTGAGGTATTCTTTGATATCATGAAACAACAGCTCACCATCAAGCTCTTCTTCCACCACGCTACAATAGGCATGCTGATCTCAGACCTGAATCTGTAACGGGTCCACGTAAGCCTTATCTGGATGATGCAACATCGATGCCAAAGTGGCTTCAGCAACTTCATTATGAATCCTTGGAATATGCCTAAAGTCTATCGACTGAAACCGTTGACAAAGTTCATGCAAACACTACCGGTATGGTATGAGCTTTAAGTATCGTGTCTCCCATTCTCCCTGAATCTGATGCACCAGAAGATCCGAGTCGCCCATGACCAAGATCTTCTGGACACCCATGTCTATAGCCAACCTCAAACCCAAGATACATGCCTCGTATTCAGCCATGTTGTTGGTGCAGTAGAAGCGAAGTTGAGCTGTAACAGGGTAGTGCTGCCCTATCTCGAAAAAAGTACTGCTCCTATCCCGACGCCTTTGGTGTTGGCAACCCCATCAAAGAACAACTTCCACCCCAGTTTTTCGTCTTATTCTAATTCCTCGACATGTATTGTCTCCTTGTTAGGGAAGTATGTCTTCAAAGGTTCGTATTCATCATCAACTGGGTTCTCGGCTAGATGATCAGCCACCGTTTGTGCCTTCATTGCTGTCCGGGTCACGTAGACAATGTCAAATTTCGTGAGCAAGATTTGCCACTTTGCGAGCCTCCCTGTGGGCATGGGCTTCTGAAAAATGTACTTCAACAGGCAACCGAGAGATGATATAAGTGGTATATGATGACAAGTAATGTTTCAATTTCTGCGCTACCCAGGTTAAAGCACAAAACGTTCTCTCAAGCTGAGTGTATTTTACCTCACAAGATGTGAACTTCTTGCTGAGGTAGTAAATCGCCTACTCTCTCTTTCTTGTGACGTCATGCTGCCCCAGTACATATCCAAAAGAGTTATCCAACATAGTCAGATAGAGGATCATGGGTCTTCCCAGCTCTGGCGGAACCAACACAGGTGGACTGGCCAAATACTCCTTAATCTTGTCAAATGCTGCCTGACATTCATCCGTCCATCTGACCACATCATCTTTCTTTAGCAGCTTAAAGATAGGCTCGCAAGTTGTTGTAAGCTGGGCAATGAACCTGCTGATATAATTCAACTTGCTGAGCAAACTCATCACCTCTTTCTTGCTTTTTGGCGGTGGTAACTCCTGAATGGCTTTGATCTTGGACGGGTCTGACTCAATACCGCATCGACTTACCATGAACCCCAACAACTTCGCTGACGGAACTCCAAATGCACACTTCGCTGGATTAAGTTTGAGGTTGTACCTACGGAGCCTCTGGAAAAACTTCCTCAGATCTTTAACATGGTCACATTGCTTATTTGACTTTATGATCACATCGTCTTCATAGAACTCAATTTCCCGATGTATCATGTCATGGAACATGGTGGTCATCGCCCTCATATATGTTGCCCCTGCATTCTTCAACCCAAATGGCATGACCCTATATTAATACGTCCCCCAAGGTGTGATGAATGCCGTCTTTTCCGCATCTTCCTTATCCATCAAAATCTGGTGATAGCCCGTATAGCAATCCACGATGGAACCAATCTCATGTTTGGCACAATTGTCAATCAATATGTCGATGTTTGGTAGTGGGAAGTTGTCTTTTCGACTCGCCTTATTGAGATCACGGTAATCAACGCACACTCTGGTCTTTGCATCCTTCTTTGGTACCGGCACAACATTAGCTAACCAGGTGGGATACCGGGTGACCCGGATGACCTTCACATCAAACTACTTGGTGACCTCTTCTTTGATTTTCACACTGATATCTGTTTTAAATTTCCTCAGCTTCTGCTTGATAGGAGGGCATGCCGGGTCTGTGGGCAATTTGTAGACCACCAAATCGGTACTTAAACCCGACATATCATCATATGACCACGCAAAAACATCTTTATACTCAAGCAACGCTTTGGTTATCTCTTCTCTAAGCGGAGGCTCCAAATAGACACTTATTTTTGTTTCCCGTACATTTTCCTGATCCCCTAAATTGATTGCCTCTGTGTCGTTCAGATTAAGTTTGGGTTTTTCCTCAAATTGGCTTAATTCTTTACTGATTTCTTCAAAGGCTTCCTCATTATCATATTCTACCTCGTCATCACACTCAATTTCTTGTATTATTATTTCGGAGTTAGATTGGTAATCAAGACTAGGCCGGAGACTCCTCATGCATGACACATTAGTGAAACCAGCATAAAAGAGACTGTACAAGAAAGAAAAGAAAAACAAAATTAAAGCCATCAGAAATGAAAAAGGAAGGAAATTGCATTTCATTAAAATTGTAAGATAACAAGGTTTAACTCATCCAAACGGACGGAACATAACACCCGAATTACAACCTTGGAAATAATCCAGATTAAATTGAAAGGAAAATCAAAACTAACTACCACGACTCCCTCTAGATAGGAAGAGGAGTAGCTTCCCAATTATTAAGCTTTGCATGGGTTCCCACGAACTGCACATCTGCTTTGCTTAGACCTTCGCCTGCCTCCACCACATTCACATCGTCAAACAGCTTTTCAAACCTCTCAATCAGCTCCTTGTCGGGTTCTATCATCATAGAATTAAGCATTGCCATTGCTGGGCGCCTCTTAGTACCAGGCCGGACAAAGGAACGTGAGAGGCGAGGAATGGGTTTTGGAAGGGTACATGCTCTTTTTTTTATCTTCTTAGCTCGCCTTACATCAGCAGTAGTGGGCTTAAATCCTAAACAAAAAGTATCCAGGTTTCCAGGGAGAGATACCGGCTGTATGATGCCCTATAATGAAGCACCCAAGCTTTTCCAGGTAAGAATCCATTCTTTATCATTTTCGAAGCTACCATGAAAGATACAGCAGCTACCCTGGAAACAATAATACACTCTCCTTCCAGGATTTTTGCAACTGATACTATATCCAAGACTTGGTAAACCCATGGACCTTTGTCGTCCTCGGCTTCGTCGAAAGGAATAATGGTATTACACGAACTATCCTCCCCATACACAACAATTTGCTTTCGGTCCTACTCTAATTTGATCATTTGATGCAAGGTAAACGGCACTGCTTTTGCTGCATGAATCCAAGGCTGGCCTAGCAAGAGATTGTAAGAAACAGCCACGTCGAGCACCTGGAATTCCATAGTAATTTCAACTGGTCCTATTGTCAGTTCCAACACAATATCCCCGACTGTGTCCTTTCCTCCCCCATCAAATCCCCGTACGCAAATGCTATTCTTGTGGATCCTCTCACTATCCACTTTTAACTTTTCCAGGGTGGAAAGAGGGCAAATGTTTGCGCTGGACCCGTTATTAATCAGCACCCGGGTGACCACTGAGTTTTCATATTTCACTGTGAGGTAGAGCGCTCTATTATGCTCATTGCCCTCCAAAGGCAGCTCATCATCAGAAAATGTGACCCTGTTGACCTCGAAAATCTTATTTGCTATTTTCTCCAGATGATTCACAGAGATCTTATCTGGAACATGGGCTTCATTCAGAATCTTCATCAACGCCTGGAGGTGCTCGTCCGAATGAATCAGTAGAGACAACAATGAAATCTGTGCCGGGGTTTTCCTCAACTGTTCTACAATGGAATAATCTTGCGCCTTTATCTTCTTTAAGTATTCTTCTGCCTCTTGTTCCGTTACGACTCTTTTTACTGGTGCTGGATTATCTTTGGCTGCTTTAACCTTTCTCAGCTCTTCAGCGGCAAAGCATGTCCCTGAACGAGTCAGCCCATGGGTTTCACAAACTTCCTTTTTATCTTCCTTCCCTTTTGTACGTCACAGTCACTCGGCCGTTATTCCATGGGACGACCTTTTCGCTGACTATTGGCAACTGAGTCACTGGTTTAATGATAACTGGCTCTGTGTTAGCCCCTTTCACAATTACAACGGGCTTGGAAACTACTCCCGGTACCATTACTTTAACTAGTTCTTGTCTTACTGCATCACTGTTCAACGACTCCTTCTTTATCATCCCCACCAATTTCCTAATTGTGTCTCCTTCCTCGATCAATTCTTTCCCACTGGTTGGCTTCTCATGTGACCTGTCTTCACTGGATTTGATCATCATCACGGTTTGTGACGGTTTCTTAGATTCCCCCTTTTGCACTAACTCAATCATATGAGTCTCATGATGGGTTGGCAATGGATTCTGAGCGATGTTAGGCATCTCTAGAGCTTGCACCTCAATTCGGCGGGTATCAATGAGCTCCTGGATGGCCGTTTTCAAATGCCAACACTTCTCTGTATCATGCCCAGGGGCACCTGAGCAATACTCGCGATTCACCGAATGGTCCAGGTTCCTTGGGGGAGGATTTGGTATTTTAGGTTCAATCAGACTTAACATGTATTTTAGGTTCAATCGGACTTAACATGACCAATTGTCTCAATTTGTGGTATAAGCTGGTGTAAGATTCTCCCAACGGAGTGAAAGTTTTCTTCTTCAGCATCCTGTCATTTTTAGAAATAGGGTTGGGTCGAAAACCGGGTCCAGTGGGGTTTTTGTAGGCTCTCGAAGGTGGGTAGGTATTTTGAGTATGGTAAGTATTTTGTGGGGTGGGTGCACGCCATGGCGCCTGAGGTTGAGGGTATATTTGGGCATGGTGAACAGAGAAGTGGGGGGCGGGAGGTAGATAGTAATGTTGTGGCGGGCCGTATTGTGTAGGTAGGTTTGGGAATGGGGGCGTGGTTGGTGGTAATATGGTGATGGACCCCTGGACCAAGCTCTTGATTCTACTACTGTAACATCTTCCTTTTTCTTCTTTCCAAATACCCCTCAAGTGCCGCTCTGGATGGCCTGGGTAGTTGCTTTAATCGCCGAATAGCTCATAATTTTGTTAGTCTTGAGACCCTCTTCCACCATACTTCCCATTATTACTACCTCATTAGAAGTTTTTCCAACTGCCGATACCAGATGACTATAATAAGTAGGCTCCAAAGCCTGTAGAAAATAATCGACCATCTCGCCTTCCTTCATTGGAGGATCAACTCTTGCGGCCTGTTCTCTCCACCGAAAACCGTACTCTCTAAAGCTTTCCCCCGGCTTCTTCTCGATTTTGGTCAATGATAGCCGATCCGGGACAATCTCTAAGTTATACTGAAAATGGCCTGTGAATGCCTGGGCCAAATCATCCCAAGTGTACCATCGAGCATGATCTTGCCGGGTGTACCATTCCAAAGCAGCACCACTGAGACTTTGACTAAAGTATGCCATTAATAACTCATCCCTTCCCCCAGCGCCTCTTATCTTACTGCAAAATCCCCGCAGATGAGCTACTGGGCCACCATGTCCGTCGTACAAATCAAACTTGGGTAATTTGAATCCCGCGTCAACTGGACGTCAGGAAACAAGAACAAGTCCTTGTAGGCCACACTGACTTGTCCTCCTAGACCCTGCATATTTCTGAACGATTGCTCCAAGCTTTCACCTTTCGTATCATCTCCTCCTCCTCGAGGTTTTTGGGAGGCTTCTCTTCTTCAGCTGAGATATCAAGACGGGGAGTGCAAGGATATTGTTTTGGCGGTTGGAAGGTGGGTTCAGGTGGGTAATAGTGGGTTTCCTGGGTTTGAAATAGGGGTTGACTAGAATATCTCTGTAATGTGGCGGGTGGAGGAGCCACAAAAACGGGAGTGGTTAGAGGTGGAGGGCATGGGATTTGTTTGGGTGGTGTAGGTGGTAGTGTTTGGGAAGTAGTTGCAAGGTATTGCTGGTAGGTAGGGTAGGCCGGAGAGGAATTAACTGTAGGAAGATCTTGTGGTTGAGCTAATGGTGGGATGTAGGTAGGGTTAGCAGGATAAGCTGGTAGGCTGTCCCTTTGCCTGAGCCTGGTACATTTTGGCCATCTGTTGCTTCAATTTATACATCTCCTCTTTCATGGCGTTGACATCCACAACTTCTTCCTCCCTAGACGGGTCGACGATACTTGCTTCTAACTCTTGGTTGACCATTTTTGACTTATCTTTAGAATGGGTGTTGTATGGGTGGGTTGCCAGAATGCCAGTCAACTGAACCACTTGACTGAACTCATCATCAACAACAACGCTGTTAGTGGTTAGGGTATTAACAAATAGATAACCGCACATTTGGGGAATGAATGCACCTAGACATTTAGCGGTTTCTAGTATGCATTTGCTCGACCGCTTGCGTCATCCCGACTTTATTTCTAATGGCAATTTTCTTTGTTTTCTTTTTTCTTCTTTCCTTTTCTTTTCTATTTCTTTTTTTCTTTTTCTCTCTTCGTTTCGATTTTCTCATTCCCTCGATCTTATTGTCGAATCCTATGGAGATTGCCTACGTATCATGACCCTGCATGAATCAGACCAAGCGTAGTTCGTGCAAATTAAATGCCAAAAATAAAGAGATAATTTTTTGGGATTTTTTTTCAAATTTTCATTAATAGATGCCGATTACAAGTGATACTAGACTATTTGTTTTTCTAAAAGGGAAAAATTACAAAACAGACTTAAAAACAAAATACAAACTCGATGACTAGGGATACAACAAAGCTTCAAATCCTGGGGTCCACGGGGTATCACTCGGCATCGCCATGGTCCTGCGCAAGACTAAGAAGGTTTCAATGTCAACTGTGACTATTTAAAGAAAACTGGCCATGTAATGGCTTATTTTGACTTAAAAAGCAAAGTGGCTATTTTTCAAAAAAATTTATTTAAGAAAACAAAGACTCGGTTTTGCGAATACGGCCCTTCAGCACTTCCGAAAGGGAGATTTTAAGGTCGTGCCCGCAAACCGTTTAAAAATGACTCAGGGTGGATGTTCTTGCAAAAACAGCCTTCCGGTGCCTTTTTGGGGACATTAGGCTTATTTTTTAAACAAGAATGGCGTCACCCAACTTATTGGATAAAAATTAAAATTTTGGTATTTTTGGCTATTTTTGCAAAAGGGGTGGTTGGACCCGATGAGGGTTGCCTACGTATCTCACATCTGGTGAGGATCAAACCAGCGTAGTTCGAGCCGATTGGCCAAAAACCAAAACTATTTTGAACAACAAATGTCTGTTTATTTTCCAAGTATTTTTCTCTTTTTCTTTGTTGTTTTCCATTTTTCAAAAATCCGGCAGCATTTCGGTACTATTTGGGCATTGGTTTTTTTTTCAAATGGTCACCCTCACTTAATCATAACACTGCTAATTTTCACAACTTTTCGCTTATTAAGCCGGTCAGCATGCGAAGCCGAGCAAATAAATGCGCAAGTAGCACGTAAGATACATCAGGATGGTCATTTCAATTCAGGTCACCTGTCCTAGACGGACCCAACCCCTGTGTTGAGTCCCCTAAGTCAAATGCACATGATGCAAACAAGCGTTCCTACTAAGGATTCGGCATGAGGTTTTGTTCTTCAAGGTTTAAACCCTAGGTTTACTGGTCTAGACCTGGCTTACCCAAGAGGACAGCTCGGGCCGAGGGGGAGGTAGTGTACAGGGGATACAGAAGCTTCGCCGGCTTTGCAACTTATCCAAACCTCGTTCTAAATAGGGAAAGACTCTAAACAGAAGAGAAGCTACATGAAGTGCACCCTTCTCCATGATGTAGAAGACTCGGAAAGAGGAAGGGATTCGTGAAAGTTTATACACAATTCAACAAATATCAAAGCGGTAAAACATTTAGCACATATAGCATGGAACATGTAGAAAATCAAATAAAGCCAAATATAACAATTTAACTGAGCTCTAATTCTTAAACCCTGAACCGAAGTTCTGGATTCTCAATCCCCAGCAGAGTCGACAGAGCTGTCACACCTCCTTTTTTCTACTACACCCCGTAAAGGGTCTAATAAAAGGAGTTTTTTCCGATTAAAGGACAATCGAAACGGGATTCATTTTATTAAGGATTTAGAGTCACCACTTGGGAGATTTATGGTGTCCCAAATCACCGGTTTGAATCCCGAATCGAGGAAAGGGTTTGACTCTGTATTACAGTCACGAACCAGAAATCCGGGTAAGGAATTCTGTTAATCCGGGAGAAGGGGTTAGGCATTCCCGAGTTCCGTGGTTCTAGCACGGTCGCTCAACTGCTATATTTGGCTAAAATCTCATTTTTATACATGTTAAAACCTATAGTGCAATTTTAGAATTATTTACCGCTTTTTGCTAATTTTTAAGAAAGTGAACATCGTTTAGAAAACGTGTTTTCGGATCCTCGACACATTATTTATTCGATGTTTTCGGATTTGGATTTGGGTTGCATGAAATACACACTCGTATTTAAGAAGGTAAAATTATTAAAAACGCACTTAAAGTGATTAACGCGTTATTAACTTTGCGGGAGGCCATGGAAATTTGCTAAATGGTACGTCCCGAATTCTAAGTATTTTAATTCAAGCGTTTATTAAGGGCCCCACAATATATGTTTTGTTCGGCGAGGCTCGTCTCATTTTTTATTTTAAGATCAATCTGAGGCAACGATGATTGTCTATTCATTATTTGTCTCTAAACGAGCTAATTAATTGGTGCATACAAATTCAAGTCCGAATTCAAACAAAAGGGAGGAGCATTTTAATTTGAACTCGCCACCTAATTTGAAGCCCAAGCTTATACTTGCAAATCAATTCCCCATGTTCCTAATACAATTTTAAAATGGTTTTAATTTGTAATAACTTTTTGGGCCTTGAAAGTTGGCCCAAACAAGAAAGGTATTCAAAATGTGACCTGGGACCGCGCAAGCAGAAGATGGTGCGAACAAAAGAGAGGCCCAGGTGGCTGTGACGCCCCAAGCCAATATTGAACCCACACACAGTGCTTATCATTGATACATTAATTAATTCTAAAATAGGGTATTCAACATAACTAACCACACCTTGGTTGTGGCATTTATCCAAACAGCTTAACCAATTGTCACTTGACAAGGCTTACGAATTAGTTCAAGATGACTGAAGAGTAACCATTTATCCTATGAACTCACATTTGTTATTACTAACCACTATTAACCACAGATATTAAAACTTCAGGATTACACTACCAATTATTAACACAAGTGAAGATCGTGTTTGATACAGCTTACATGTGCTAATCACCTACAACAATTCGAGTGCACGAGTGTTAACCACAAAGAAGGATCTATTAACCAGTTTCCTAAATTTACACTACTTACTAACATTAAAAATTAAACTAGTCACTGAAATGAAACTATATCATGCTGATTATCTATTTTTAAAAACAACACTAAAATGAAACCGGAACTAAACTATACTGAGACCAAAACTGGATAATTACAAATTTAATAGTCAGGGACAGTCCAAATCATAAAGTGTAGTTTTTAGCTCAGCTATGCTTACAGGAATAACAATGGACTGCTAATCAAGTCACAAAAATTATCTAAAACAAAATAAAGCAATATCAGAATTTGGCTTCAACTTCATTTCATGTTTTCAACAAGAGATGCTACATCAAATCAGTCTCGAAGTGTACCTGGATTTCGAATACAAGCAAAAGAGAAGGAGATCTGCAGCAGTGAAGTAATAAGCAGCACTCAGAATCAATAGCAATGACAAGCAGAGGTTGAATCACAGCCAGAAATGAATTCAGCAACTCCAGTGAAGTTCGAAATCAAGCAGAAGCAAAATTCAACCACAAAAGACTCAAATAGGCTCAAGTGAGCTAGGAATTGAATCCAAGTATACGAAATAACCCTCAGCAATCAGAATCACACTTGACAAAACCTCAATTTGACTCGAAAGAACCAAATCAAAACATGTTTCAGAGATTCAGTTACTAAGTACTGAATTAGGAGGGGTAAGCCAACAACTACACTCGAAATTGGATTACCAGGTCCAATGGAACAGTGTTTTCAACCCTTCTGGATTTTTTTTTTGGTTTTTAGAACTAGATCTAGAACTGAATTTGAAATTCAAACTTCAGCTTCTGAAAATCTGAAGATTGAGTTTTTTGGGGGAATTATATGGGCTCAAAACTTGTTAATGAAGGCAAGGGCATGCCCTTTTATAGGTAAAATGAGGGCAGCCCTCAGATTTTGTGTTTACCCTTTAGTCCCTATTTCATTTACTTATTCAGTCCCTTGATTTCTGACTTGTGTCACAAGTTAATACACTACTATAGTGAAATTATACTAAAGTCCTACTTTAGAATGTTCTAGAAGATTCTAGTTTCAACTTGTCACGACCCAAATTCTCGAACCTAGTCGTGATGGCGCCTCTCGTGAAGACAAGGCCAGCCAACTAACCCAAATTGCCTTTCTAACAATTCTTAAACATATAGAATAGAAAATACAGCTTAAATGACGTTGATTAACAATATGTATACAACCCAACTTAGCCCGACCGGGGTGTCACAAGTCACGAGCATCTAAGATGCAGGAACACAACTACAGAGTCAACTATATATATATATAACAAAATCTGAAGTTCAAGATGGAGTCCGGTGCCGCAAACGCTGGCGGTCACCATGCTTAGCTACAANGAATCAGTAGTTCCCTGCGAATCCTTTATAAAAATATCTGAAATAGAATGCTATCTCAAGCAGTAAAATCAAGTATACCATAAAAATCATAAGGTATCAGTTCATTCTCTTTTAAAATAGTGGAAACAACAATTTCAACAATTTAGGAACAATCAAAAGTTTGCCCCTTGGGCTCAATATCGAACTCTCAGTATAGTATCAGCCACATGGGCTCACTCCCAACTCACCAGCACACAACATCAGCCCCTCGGGCTCACTCCCAACTCGCCACACACAAGCAACGGCCTCTCGGGCCCACTCCCAACTCACC
>MU770824.1:40383-64365 GCA_026770625.1 Nicotiana glauca | reverse complement strand
GGGGGGCTAGGGCTTTCCGACACTTATATATTAAGTAACATGGGACAATTTCATCCGTTAGATCAAAATCGCATGGCCATGGTTAATCCATTGAAACGAAGCCGTTTGGTCTTTGGACCGGACTGGGTCAGGGTTTTTGTTGGACTGGGGTGGGGATTTGGTTTGGGTCAAATTTGATTATGCCAGGGATTTTAAATGAGCCAAAAAACGAGCAGCCCTCTTTCTTTATTTCCTTTTCTTTTATTTGATTTGTTTTTCTTTTTTCTCTTTTCCTTGTTTTTGTATTTATTTCCTTTTTTGTTTTCCATTTTATAATTTTATATTTTTTCTTATTTATAAAGTTTGCAAAAATTAAAATAACAATTAAACTAAACTAATTAATGCCTAAAATTACTTTAAAAAATATTTTCGTAACGATTTCACAATTAAAACAATAAAAATGCAAAAGTGAACTATTTTTGTTATTTTCTTTATATTTTCTTCTAAAACAAATTATCTCCTAATTAATACTAAAATATGAAATTAAATCCTAAACAAATGCCAAGCGTATTTTTTTTTGTTTTTTTTCATATGAATTATCATACACAAATAAAATGCAAACAATTATCAAAAATGACACAAAATTCACAAAATTGTAAAAATAAGGAAAAATCTTTTTTGTTTGAATTTTGTGGGAATAATTCATATATAGGGCAAAAATTACGTGCTCACAGTGGAGATTGGATTATGGGGTATATGAAGAATATACCACTAACACCATAACAGAAAATAAAATCACTTCTAAAGGGCCTCCAATTAGCATAACAAAATGGCTATGTTCCACTAGACATAGCTACATGTTCGGGTGAAGTAATAAAAATGCTAGTCACAGGAAATACAAATTACGATCCTATAATTGTTGAATGCGGGTTATTAATGCCAAGGATGGACAAGGTGATGGTGAGATACAGCTAAATGGAACATAATAAGGTAGCCGATGCACTGACAAAGGAGGCAGCAAATTCAAGATTTTTGGGTAACTACCATGCTAGCAGTTACTCCAATGTTTGCAAATGATGTATTTTGGGAAGACATCCTAGGAATAGAAGTAGTGAGGATTTTTTGGGCATGCAATATTTGATATAATTGAACAAAATATGACCGTCTTAGGGGAATTGTAGTACTCCAATTTAGACAGTAATCTATAATATAATACCTAATTTAGACAGTAGTCTGTTTTAGAGAGGAAATAAAAGTAGGAGATGTGAAAAATCATTCTGCTACCATTGGTCTCTTTGATGGAAATAAATGCTTCAGGGACTTTTGCACTGTTGTTCGCCATTTTGATGGAAATTGCACGTCTTCTGTCCTTCCAATGTGAGTAACATTTCTTCCTTTTTAGGGGTTCTATTCAAAAAAGAGACAAAATCGCTAATTAATTATTTAATGCAAGCATTTAGTTCCTTAAATTTTTTCGAGTTAAACAAAGAGACATTAATCATCTTAGTTGTTCATTAATTAAGTGTTTTTTATTAATATGTGGATATATAGATAGAGACCATCTAAATAGCGGAAGTGTAAGGGTTTTTTCTTTGTCGTATCTCTAACTTACATGCTCATACATGGGTCATTAAGACGATTTGAGAGTGTAAACAAAAAACTAAATATAAACACCTCTAATAACATAAACTTGAATTATGCACTTGTACAACTTTTAATACTATAACTTATACACAGAGGCGGCATCGCTAATTGTATTTTGGTAGCAGATGACAGAACAAGCATATAAATAAACAAGCTCCTGAATCATAGATTGTCCGGAAAGATTTGACAATAAGAATGTAACAAACTATATTTATAACTGGCGATCCGAATTTAAGATTGCTCAAGATTAATAATTACAAGAAAAAACTGATGACAAACTTGGCATGAGAAGAAGATTAAAGTGCATTTTTAAAATTTGGACAATTAACTTAGCTTGGGAAGTATTATGCAATTTCAAATTACAGTGTCACTTTGCTTAACAAGCAAAATATCCATACTCTTCTGCACTACAAATCATCTCTCCTTAGTTTATTTACATGCTTATATTTATTTTTACTTTTCTATTTTTCTATTATAGTATAAGATACCTCAACTAAATATTGTTTCATTCAAAATAAGGAAACATTGGCGATCAGGTTTTGTTGCGGCTGGTTTTGATCTAAATGAGTTGTCGATTGTACATTTTCTTGTTCACCTACTCTTTAATGTCTCATGGGATAGTATTTCACTCCTCTTTGGGTACTATTTGAGTATATGGGCATGGAAATAAAAGTTCCTACTCGCAATATTGTATTTTTAGCTGACATGGAAAACAAACTCTATCTCATAAGAAATTAGAATTTCTTGTAATTGTAGGCATATGATGAACACTTTGAAAAGGTAAAAAGAAATAGTAGTGGTTCCCATTTTATTTATTGCACAGGGACATAAAAATTATAACTGTCATGATCCAAATTACATTATAGGTCGTGATGGCGCCCAACACCGTTGTCAGGCAAGCCAATCCTAATCAACTAGTGAATTCTGTTATGTTACCAAAATATTACGTTTACTTAAGTTATAATTTTAACCGATCAAAAATCAACAATTTTCATAACAATAGAAATGCAACCCAAAATAATACTCCCTTTGGTTCACAATAAGTGTCCAATTTACTTTTAGCACGCCTATTAAGAAAACACTAAATCCTATACCAAAATATGTAGTATAACTAAACTACCCCTAATTAAACATTTAATGTGAGGAGTAAGAAAACTTTTTAGGGATATGTATATAGGGGTTTTTTGTAAAAATAAATTGAATTTTTTCTCGATTACATAATTGGACACTTATTTTGAACCAAAATAAAAAAGTAAATTGGACACTTATTGTGAACCGGAGGGAGTAGTCTACAGTGTGTGCTAGGAACTAGTGTCACAAGTACTAGGGCAACAAGTAGAATATACAAAATACTACTATCCTACTGCCTAAAACAGAATAGACAGTACATGATCAATGATACAAAGAAGAGAACTTCGGTATGCTATAGAACGGCTCAGAAGGGGCAGCTCACCGTGGGATCTCGAATAGAAATCAGGAACGCAAGCTGGAGGGGTATCGTGATGTACCTGCTTCAGATCCTGTATAGTTAAGTACAGAAGCATAGTATGAGTACATAAACAACATGTAATCAGCAAGTATCCAGTCTAACCTCGAAGAAGTAGTGATGAGGGGTCGACTTGACACTTACTAAGGTCAATATCAATAATAATTTATAAGGCTTACTCTAAGCATGATTAGCATGAATATAATGACAACCTCACAATTAAGGAGAAAACGATTTACACTTCAAAGCAATTAAACAGGGTATATAGTGGATTATTTTCACATAAGTATCATGCGCACATTATGCCAAGGTCGTACGGTCTGGTCCGACATCATTATAACTGTGCACTTCCAGAGGGTCGAATGGCGCGAACCATAGATGCATCTATTTCTACCGAGGCGATCGGCCCGATCCACAAGTAACAATTATTTTCAAGAAGGCACATAAAGTCACATTTATAACCAAATAAATTCATACAAGTTCTAGAGTAAATGCGTACATTAGTTTATATATTTTCAATATCTAACGTATCCTAAGTAATCTCATTGGAAAGTAAGAACACAGACATTTGCAGGTATGGCATGAAACATGTCCTAAACTACCTAGAGAATTAGCATAATAGTAGCTACACACGGATTCTCGTCACCACATACTTACGTAGCCCCATAAACAATCACATACGTTTGATTAATTCACTTAGGGAGTCATTTCCCTCTACGAGGTTAGAAAGGAGACTCACATTTCTCCAAATCTTACTTCCAAACTCAAGAACGTGCACAAAACCCTCAATTTGGCGCCAAACACTCCAAAATTATTCAAATAACATAAAATCTCATCAATACAGGCTTGAAAGTTCATATCCCAACTATTAGAGTGATCCCCTAACCTAAATTACAAGATTCCTAAAATTCACCCCCGGGCCCACGTGGCCGGATTTCGAAAATTTTTGAAGAAAGTTGTTACCCATTACCTAAGGATCAAGAATATGTGATCTTTACTTTCCATAACAAATTTCATGGTTAAATTTTATTTTTATTAGAACCCTAGGTTTTACTCTAATTACATGATTTCCACTAATTTATATGTGTTAATCTACCCAAAATCCAAGTATTAAACTCACATTAAATGTAAATAACTTACCTCACAATGCTAGGTTGAAATCCCCTCATTGGAAGCTCCCAAATCGCCCAAGTGTAGAAGTCAAATGAAATAAATGGCCTAAGTTCCATTTTTAAAACTTGTGTCCGGGCCTTTGATGTCGCATTTGCGACATCTAGTTCGCAAATGCGAAGTCGCAATTGCGATAAAATGATCGCAAATGCGAACTGGGCCTCCCTCTGCCTTGATCCCAAATGCGACATAGGGGTCGTAAATGCAGACCCTGCTGGGTTCGCAAACGCGAGAAAAATGTCGCAACTGCAACCACTGCCCCTAGCTAGGATTCATCGCAAATGCGATGCTTTCCTCGCAAAAGGCAGGGTTCGCAAAGGCGAACATTTCTCACATTTGCGAGACCTGCAACTTTGCCCAGAAACACCAGAAAACTAGGGTGTTTTTCCCTCCCAACCCTCGTTCGAAACTCACCCGAGCCATCAGAGCTCCACTACGAATAGTCACACAAGTCTAACACATCATACAAACTTGCTCATGAGAGAAAATCGCCGAAATAACATCTAAAACCTCGGATTTAATGCCAAAACGCATGAAATCCTTAAGAACATTTAAATTCCTATTTTTACAATCGGACGTCCGAATCATATCAAATTTGTCCCGTTTCTCACTAAATTTCATAGACATGACTTAAATGTTATATTGGACCTGTATCGGGCTCCGGAACTAACATACGGGTCCGATACCAACAGGATCAAGCATTATTCAATTTCTTTAAATCCTTAGATTTCCAGTTTAATAAGTTTTAACAAAAATTCATTACTCGGCATAGGGACCTCGGAATTCAATTCTGGGCATACGCCCAAGTCCTATATTTTACTACGGACCCTCCGAGACTATCAAAACACGAGTCCGAGTCCGTTTACTGAAAATGTTGACCGACGTCAAACTTGACCTTTTAAACAAACTTTAAGGAACCAAGTGTCCTGATTTCAATCGAAACTCTTCCAAATCCCAGACCAACCATCCTCGTAAGTCATAAATTAGTAAAGCAAGTACGGGAGGTCTTATTTAGGGGAATGGGATTCTAGAAAGCAAAACAACCATTCGGGTCCTTACTTTTTCCACCTCTTAAACAAACGTTCGTCCTCGAATGGATATAGAAAAGTACTTGAGCTCGGAAAATGATGGGGGTATCTACTTCGCATGTCCTCCTCGGACTACCAAGTCGCCTCCTCGACTGGCTGGCCCCTCCACTAGACCTTTACGGCAGAAATCCTCTTGGACCTCAACTGGCAACTCTGTTGATCAATAATGCCAGCTAGCTCCTCCTCATAACCCAAACTCTCATTTAGCTGGATAGTACTGAAGTCTAATACATGGGACAAGTCGATGTGATACTTCCGAAGCATAGATACGTGAATACTAGATGAACTCCTGATAGGCTGGGAGGTAAAGCAATCTCATAAGCAACCTCCTGAACTCGTCTTAACACCTCAAATGGGCCAATAAACCTTGGGCTCAACTTGACCTTCTTCCCGAATCTTATAATACACTTCATCGGTGAAACTTTGAGGAGGACCTTCTTGTTGACCATGAATGATACATCACGCGCCTTCTGATCTGTGTAACTCTTCTGTCTGGACTGTGTCGTACGAAGTCTCTCTTGAATCAACTTTACCTTCTCTAAGGCATCTTTCACCAAATCTATACCATACAACTTAGACTTACCGGGCTCAAACTATCCGATAGGAGAACAACATCGCCGACCGTATAAAGCCTCAAATGGTCGATGCTGGACTAATAACTATTATTGTAAGCAAACTTGGCCAACAGCAAGAACTGGTCCCACTGTCCTCCAAAGTCAATCACAATGCTCTAAGCATGTCCTCCAAAATCTGAATTATCCACACCGAGTATCTGTCGGTCTGAGGATTGAATTCTTGCTGAGCTCTACACGGGTCCCCAACACACTCTAAACAGCTCTCTAGAAATGGGAAGTGAACTGAGGGCCTCTATCTGATATGATCGAAACAGGCACACCGTGCAACCGAACTATCTCCCAAATGTATATCTGAGCCAACCTCTCTGAAGTATAAGTAGTCACCACTAGAATAAAGTGGCCGACGTATAGCCTGTTTGGCCAAGCTTCTCACTTGGCCAAAAGCACTTTTTTTTTTCAAAAGCACTTTTTTTTCCAAACATGAGGTGTTTGGCCTAGCTTATTTGGGAACAAAGTGCTTTTGGGAAGAAGCAGAAGCAGTTTCAGAGAAGCAGAAAAAAGTAGCTTCTTTCCAAAAGCAGAAGCAGAAGCAGTTTTGGTTTTTCTTCTTACCTGAAATACCCTTAACAAAATGTAGTATATACCAAAATAATTCTTAAACCTAATACTTAGGATATTAATTTATAATTATTTCTTGTTATTTTTAGGAAAACTTTCTAATATATATTGACTTTAGGGGTGAATGCTTTTATATTTGTTGAAGGAATTTTCATATATTTAACTTATATTAAAAGAATTAAGTACTTTTTAATTTTATTTTTATATTTTACTTAAATAAAATGATTTATTTTAATTATTGCATGTACTAACAAAATTTTGAGATTATTTACTTATAATATTAATTATTAAGTAAATCTACTCAAGTCCTTATTCGTAATTCGACACTTAAAAGCACTTTCTAAAAAGTTTGGCCAAACACAAATTATTTCTCAAAAGTACTTTTCAGACTGATTAGCCAAACACAAATTGCTTCTCTCCAAAAGTACTTTTTTCAAAAGCACTTCTCAAAATAAGTTGATTTCTCCAGCGTGGCCAAACAGACTATTAGTCAACCTATCCACAATAATCCAAACTGCATCAAGCTTTCGCAACGCCTGCGGTAACTTAACTACGAAGTCCATCGTGATGCGCTCCCATTTCCACTCAGGTATGGGCATCTGCTGAAGTAGGCCACCTGGCCTCTGGTGCTCATATTTAACCTGCTATCAATTCAAACACCTAGCCACATACTCAACTATGTCTTTCTTCACCCGCCGCCACTAATAATATTTCCTCAAGTGACGATACATCTTCGTGGCACCTGGATGAATAGAATACTGCAAACTATGTGCCTCCTCTCGAATCCTTTCTCAAGCCATCGATATTAGGAACATATAGGTGGCCCTGGAGTCGTAGAATATCATCCTCGCCAATAGAAACCTCCTTGGCACTACCCTGTAGTACCGTCTCTCTGAGAACTGCCAAATGCGGACCATCAAACTGCCGAGCATTGATCTGCCCCAATAATGAAGACTGAGCGACAACACACGCAAGGACTTGGCTGGGCTCTGAAATGTCCAACCTCACAAGTCTGTTAGCCAAGGACTGAATGTCCAAAGCTAGTGGCCTCTCCTCCACTAACATGAATGCCAAGCTACCCATACTATTTACTTTCCTAGTCAAGGCATTTGCGACCACATTTGCCTTGCCTGGATGATAAAGAATAGTGATGTCATAATCCTTTAGTAACTCCAGCCACCTACGCTGCCTTAAATTGAGATCCCTCTATTTGAACAACTGCTGTAAGCAGTGATGATAAGTGTAAACCTCATATGACACCCCATACAGATAATGGCTCCATATCTTAAGAGCATGAACAATGGCCGCTAACTACAAATCGTGCACAGGGTAATTTTTCTCATGAATCTTTAGCTGACGAGAAGTATATGCAATAACTCGTCCCTCCTGCATCAATACACATCCCAAGCCAACGCGTAAGGCATCAAAATATACAGTATACATCCCCGAACCGGAACGCAACACTAGAACTGGTACTGTAGTCAAAGTTGTGTTGAGCTTCTAGAAGCTCGTCTTGCAATCATCGGACCAACGGAAAGGATCACCCTTCTGGGTCAATCTAGTCATAGGTGATGCAATAGATGAAAAACCCTGCACAAATCGACGGTAATAGTCCGTTAACCCCAGGAAACTCCTAATCTTGATCACAGTAGGACGTGGCCAACTCCGAACTGCCTGAATCTTCTTAGGATCCACCTTAATACCCTCTCCTGACACAATATGCCCCAAGAATGCCACTGACTCTAGCCAAAACTCATACTTGGAGAACTTAGCATATAGCTTCTGCTATCGCAAGGTCTGGAGCACCACTCTCAAATGATGCTTGTGCTCCCCCAGGCTACATGACTATATAAAGATGTCGTCAATGAAGACGATAACAAAGGAATCAATGTAAGGCCTGAACACTCTGTTCATCAAGTCCATAAACGTCATTGGGCATTAGTCAAGCCAAAGGACATCACCAAAAACTCATAATGGCCATATCTAGTACAGAAAGCAGTCTTCAGAACATCTGAGTCCCATATCTTCAATTGATGGTACCCGGATCTCAAGTAGATCTTAGAGAACACCCTATCACCCTGCAACTGGTCGAGCAAATCATTAATGTGCAGCAATGGATACTTGTTCTTGATGGTTGCTTTGTTCAACTGGCGGTAATCAATGTACATCCACATGGTCCCATCCTTCTTCTTTACAAACAACACTAGTGCACCCCAGGGTGACACACTTGGTCTAACAAACCCCTTTACTAACAACTCCTCAAGCTTCTCCTTCAACTCTGTCAACTCTTTTGGAGCCATACGGTACGGTGGAATAGATATAGGCTGGGTACCTGGAGCCAAATCAATGTAGAATCAATATCACGATCCGGTGGCATGCCAAGAAGGTCAGATGGAAACACATCGACAAACTCACGGACTACTGGTGATGAATAAATCATCGGAGACTCTATCCCGAACATAGGCTAGATAAGCTAAACAACCCTTATTGACTATATGTTGAGCCTTCAGAAAAGAGATCACCCGACTAGAAGTACTAATTGAGGAACCCTTCCACTCCAACCTTAGAAACTCTGGCATCATTAAAGTAACAGTCTTGGCATGGAAATCTAGGACGGCGTGGTATGGGGATAACCAATCCATGCCCAAGATGACCTCAAAATAGGTCATATCAAGCAATAGGAGGTCTGCTCTAGTCTCGGAACCACAGAATGTGACTACACAGGAAAGGTAGATCTGATCCACAACCATAGAATCGCCCACAACAGTGGACACATGAACAGGGCCCAAGGACTCACAAGGAATATCCAGGAAATAAGCAAACAGAGATGACACATATGAATAGGTAGACCCTGGATCAAATAACACTGAAGCATCCCTACCGCAGATGGAAATAATACCTGTGATAACGGCATCTGAAGCCAATACATCTGGTCCGGTCGAAAAAGCATAGAATCTAGCTGGAGCGTCGACTGGCTGGCCTCTACCTCTAGGACGGCCCCTACCAGTTTTTCCTCTGCCTCTAGGTGGCGAGGCAACCGGTGTTGTAACCATGGGCTGATGGCTCTGTTGTACTGCCTTGACCTAAAGCCTAGGGTAGTATCACTTCATTTGACCCAAGTCTCCGCACTCAAAACAACCCCGCAGTGCGGCGACCTGCTGCCCTGATGTCTGACCCTGCTGGCCTGTAGACCCTCTGGAAGAAGCCTGAATAGCCAGTGTACGGTATGAACTCTCCGGCGTAGCACTAAAATAGGAACCAGAAGAACCCCGGGGACCTGAATACCCACAAGAGGAACCTTGAATAGTTGGCGGGCGATAAGAACTCTATGGTATGGCACTGAAATAAGGGTGCATTGGAGCACCTCGAGGAGGTGGTGGTGCTGAATACGGGGGCCTGTTAGGCTGACCCCTCCCAAACTGACCTCTGCCTCTAGCCGGGGCACCTCTGAACTCTCCAGAGAATCTAGCCCTATTTTCCTACTGCATATTCTCCCTACCTCTCAAATGGTAGCCCTCAATCCTCTGAGCAATCTCCACCACTAGCTGATAAGGACTCCCTATCTTTACCTCTCGGGCCATGTTGGCCTTAATGCTAGAATGCATCCCTACGACAAACCTCTGAACTCTCTTTGCGTCAGTAGGAAGTATCATCAGTGCATGCCGGGATAACTGAGAAAACCTCGCTACATAATCGGTCACTGATATCTGACCCTGCTCAAGCTGCTCGAGTTGATACCGCAGCTCTTCCCTCTTAGGGGTGGAATATACCTGTCCAGGAATAGCTGGGTAAACAGACACCAAGTGATGGGAGGAAAACCTGCTGGCCTGCCAAGAACATGAGACTGCCACCATCTACGGACCATTCCCTCTAGCTGGAAAGTAGTGAAGTTAACACAATGAGACTCCAATATCCTCATGTTGTGCAGTCTGTCCCTGTACCTATCAATGAAATCCTGGGCATCCTCATGACGCTCGCCCTCGAAGATAGAAGGGTGTAACCGAGTCCATCTGTCCAGTAACTTCTACGGATCGCCATCCATAGACGGTCTGGGCTTGGGTACCACTCTAAAAATTGGCTGAGCCCCTTCCATCGGTAGTGCACTCGGAGTCTGATACACTACAGCTACATGGCTCGGAGCCTGACCAGTAGGGTTCTGTTCTCCCCCTCCCATCTGAGATGTAGCTGGGTCTGCTAGAAATAAACCAGATTGAGTCGTGGTGTCCATGAATCGCAACATACGGCACATGACCTCCTCGAAACTCGGTGCCGTCATAAAATCTGCAGGGGTATGCTCAGCTGCGGGCACCTCTCCCTGCTCTTCGATGATAGGATCCCCCGCAGGATCCGCCGGTGGTGCCATCGAGATAGCTCTGGGATGCCCTCGTCCTCTACTATGGTCTGATTCCCTCCCCGGCCTTTGCCTCGGCCTCTAGCAATGGGGGGAGCAACTCCTCACGGGTATGGAACATCTATCGTGCGTGTCCTCACCATCTGTGAGAGAATAGAAGAAGGAAATTTAGCAGACCATCAACTAAACGATAGAAGATAAATAAGGAGTAGTTTCCTAATACCCTATAGCCTCCCGAAGATAAGTACAGACGTCACCGTACCGATCCGCAAGACTCTATTAGGTTTGCCCATGACTTGTGAGACCTACTAAACTTAGTGCTCTGATACTATGTTTTCATGACCCAAATTCTATTATAAATTGTGATGGTGCCCAACACCGTTGTCAGGCAAGCCAATCCTAGTCAACTAGTAAAGTCCATTTATGTTACCAAAACATTCCCAACATTTGCTTAAGTTATAATTTTAACCGATGGAAAGCAACAATTTTCATAACAATAGAAATGACACCCAAAATAATAGTCTACAGTGTGTGCCTGGAACTAGTGTAGCAAGTACTAGGCCAACTAGTAGAATATACAAAATGCTACTATCCTACTGTCTGAAACAGAATAGAAAGTACATAATAATTGACACAAAGAAGAGAACTCCGGTATGTTGCAGAACGGCTTAGAAGGGGCAGCTTACCATGGGATCTCAAATAGAAATCAGGAACGCACGCTGGAGGGGTATCCTGATGTACCTGCCTCATATCCTGTACAGTTAAGTACAGAAGCGTAGTATAAGTACATAAACAACATGTACCCAGCAAGTATCCAGTCTAACCTCGAAAAAGTAATGACGAGGGGTCGACTTGACACTTACTAAGGTCAATATCAATAATAATATATAAGGCTTACTCTAAGCATGAATATAATAACAACCTCAGAATTTGGGAGAAAACGATATGTCAATTTCAGTCATGTCATATAATAATTTACACTTCAAAGCAGTTAAACCGGGTATATAGTGGATTATTTCTACATAAGTATCATGCGCACATTGTGCCGAGGCGGTACGACCCCGTCCAACATAATAATAACTCTGTACTGCCAGAGGGTCGAATGGCGCGAACCATAGATGCATCTATTTCTACCGAGGTGATCGGCCCGATCCACAAACAGCAACTATTATCAAGAAGGCACATAAAGGAACATTTATAACCAAATAAATTCATACAAGTTATCGAGTAAATGCGTACCTTAGTTTAAATATATTTTCAATCTCTAACGTGTCCTAAGTAATCTCAATAGCAAGTAAGAAAACAGGCATTTGCAAGTATGACATGAAACGGTTCCTAAACTACCCAGACAATTAACATAATAGTAGTCACGCACGGACTTTCGTCACCACATACGTACGTAGCCCCCAAAGACAATCACATACGTTTGATTAATTCACTTAAGGGTTCATTTCCCTCTTACAAGGTTAGAAAGGAGACTCACCTTGTTCCAAAGCTTACTTCCAAACTCAAGAACGTGCACAAAACCCTCAATTTGGCGCCAAAAACTCTAAAACTATTTAAATAGCATAAAAACTAATCAATACATGTTTAAAAGTTCATATCTCAACCATTAGAGTGATCCTCTAACCCAAATTACAAGATTCCCTAAAATTTACCCCCGGGCCCATGTGCCCGAATTTCAAAAATTTTGAAGAAAGCTGTTACCCATAACCTAAGGACCAAGAATATGTGATTTTTACTCCATTCAATAATAAATTTTTGGTTAAATCTTGTTTTTATCAAAACCCTAGATTTTACTCTAATCCCATAATTTTTACTAATCTCTATGTGTTAATCTTCCCAAAACCCAAGTATTAAACTCACATTATTGGAAATAACTTACCTCACAATGCTAGGTTGAAATCCTCTCTTTTGAAGCTCCCAAATCCTCCAGTGTAGAAGTGAAATAAAATAAATGGCCTAAGTCCCGTTTTTAAAAGCTGTTTCTAGGTCTCTAATGTCGCTTTGCGACATCTGGTTCGCGAATGCGAAGTTGCAATTGCGACAAAATTATCGCAAATGTGAACTGGGCCTCCCTTTGCCTTGATCGCAAATGCGACAGAGGGGTCGCAAATGTGGACCTTGCTAGGTTCACAAATGCGAGAAAAACGTCGCAAATGCAACCACTTCCCCCAGCCAGGCTTCATCGCAAATGTGATGCTTTCCTCGCAAATGCGAACATTTCCTCGCATTTGCGAGACCTACAACTTTGCCCAGAAACACCAAAAACTGGAGTATTTTTCACTCCTAACCCACGTCTGAAACTCACCCGAGCCCTCGGGGCTCCAATCCGAATACTCACACAAGTCTAACAACATCATACAAATTTGCTCGTGCAATCAAATCGCCAAAATAACATCTAAAACCTCGGATTTAACAGCAAACGCATGAAATCCTTAAGAACATTAAAATTCCTATTTTTACAACTGGACGTCCGAATCACGTCAAATTAGTCCCATTTCTCACCAAATTTCACAGATATGACTTAAATATTATATTGGACCTGTACCGAGCTTCGGAACCAACATACCTGCCTAATATCAACAGGATCAAGCATTATTCAATTTCTTTAAATCCTTAGAATTTCAGTTTAACAATTTTTAACAAAAATTCATTACTCGGGCTAGGGACCTCGGAATTCGATTCCGGGCATACACCCAAGTCCCATATTTTACTACAGACCCTCCAGGACAGTCAAAATACGAATCCAGGTCCGTTTACTAAAAATTTTGACCAAAGTCAAACTTGGCCTTTTAAGCCAATTACCTTAAAGAACCAAGTGTTCCGATTTCAACCCAAACTCTTCCAAATCCCGGACCAACCATCCTCGCAAGTCATAAATCAGTTAAATTAAGAACGGGAGGTCTTATTTAGGGGAATGAGGTTCTAGAAAGCAAAACGATCCGTCAGGTCGTTACAATAACTTAATAATATGTGTTGCGGTAATAGGTAATAAGGTCATACTTCCAATTTTGATATGCTAGAGAGCAACAAATTAGATAAGCCTATAGGTTCTTTTTGCATTGCATTAAGATTAATGGTTGATTTTTCAACTAGGGCTTTTTGTTCCATAGTACTATCAACATACTAGAATTTTTAGCTGGACGTGCATAAATTCTATAATCTATTAATTCTGACGTATTTCTTCTTGATAGGGCAGAATTGAAGAATCAGATGACCCGAGATATACTGCTTCAAGGAGGGAGCAGACATTTTTCAATTGTGCAAAGTCCTTACAATGCACTATATGCCTGGCAATTAAGATATGTTTGTTCGTTTATGGGATAGACAACTATGTAATACATATTTCTTTGGTAGGTTGTCATAGCTTCTTTTCAATCGTTCTAACAGGCCCGTGCACAGGACGGACATTCTTCCTCTAGTGTCACTACTAGAAATTCGGAAAAAAGCGATCATGAAAAGCGACCAATGTTGGTCGCTTATTGGCCAAAAAGCGACCAAACATACCTGGTCTATATTAAGCTGGTCCCTTTACCTTAGAGACCAAACTTGGTCGCTAATTAGTGACCAACTTTGGTCTCTCAAGTGAAAGGACCAAATTTTCCTGACGAAGCATATAGCGACAAACTTTGGTCGCCCAAATATTTTAATATTATATATTTGGCGACCAAAGTTGGTCTCCAGATGCGAAATAACGTTTTATTTTTATTTATTGTTAATCATATTAAGCGACCAACTTTGGTCGCTATATTAATAAATGTTATAATTTTTTATTTAATGTTCGACCAAAATTGATCGCTAATGGAAAGAATTAATTAATTTTTTTTACCTTAAGCGACCAACCTTCATCGCTAAATTACCAGAAATTGATTTTTTAAAATACACTAGCGACCAAAATTGGTCGCTAATGCCCAGAAAATTATTTTTTTTAAGTGAATAGCGACCAACTGGAGACCAAAGTTGGTCGCTTTTTTTGGTATATTTTTGGCAGAAACTGCCTGTTTTGGCGGCTACGCCACCTGCCAGCTTATACCAAATATCCTAAACAGGCATTTTATGCCAACAACAACAACACTAAAACGCAACAAAATATAATAGTAGTTCATTCGTCACATTAGATAACATTAAGCTAACAAAACTAAGTTAACGTTTATCACAAGTCATTCAAAAACTAGTTCTATTGTCTAGTTCAAAGTATATAAAGTAGTTCTTTTAGCATCCTCGTTCGAAAGTTGGATTGCCTCGGCCGACTTGTTTGGTGGCTGATTGCGTATAAATTCCCCCATATCAGCTGTGAAGCGAACCTATAAGAAAAATTATATTGAATTAATATTTTAAAATTTATATAAAAATAAATCAAGATACTTAATGAAAACTAAAAAACTTACATGTATAGTCGAGGCTCGACGCTCTACCCACCTTTCTGAATCAGTCTCTTTCTTCTTCTTTACATTACGAGTTTCATTGAACAACTCATCTTGCTTCATTGGCATCGTAAAGTTGTCCTGTGGCTTTGGTGATTATCCTCGTGGTACTATTACTCGGGATGAACTTGGATACAGAGAATAACTTAGATACAGTAGCTGACAGGGTGTGTCTTTTGATCAATTGTTGTTCTCGTTAGCGACAACGATGTTGAGACTGCAATGGCATGTGTTTCAAATAGTTATGGTGTAGGCAGGAATTTTAACATTTCCTAAGTAGATAAAAGAAAGATTTATGTACTTCATTTTCCCAGAAGAAAAAAAGTTTAATTGAGAGTGACAAGGGTGATGGTGACGGAATGTTTCCCGTCAGTCATAGCAGTTCCCATAAAACGGGGATCATAAGACTCTATGATAACAAAAATTATAGGAAGCTTTGTTCTCAACTTTCTTCCAAGTCTGAATCGTACAAGCTTAATGAGATATTGATGATATATTCTTCGGATTCAGACAATGATTTGACTGACAAAAGTATGGAACTACTACTCAAAAGAATTAAAGCTAAAACGTTTTTTCTTGGTAGAGAAGGATGCTGAAAAATATTTTAGCTTTAATTCTTTTGAGTAGTAGTTTCATACTTTTGTCAGTCAAATCATTGTCTGAATCCGAAGAATATATCACCAATATCTCATTAAGCTTGTACGGTTCAGACTTGGAAGAAAGTTGAGAACAAAGCTTCCTATAATCTTTGTTATCATAGAGTCTTATGATCCCCATTTTATGGGAACTACCATGACCGATGGGAAACATTCTGTCACCATCACCCTTGTCACTCCCAATTAAACTCCTTTTCCTCTTGGAAATTGAAGTATAGAATTCTTCTATTACCTCTTCTTTTATCTACTTAGGAAATGTTAAACTCCTACCTGCACCATGACTATTTAAATCACATGTTCTTGCCTTCTCATCATCTCGGAGCCACTTAAACTTGTACCGATTTTTCATCCCAATAAACAAACTTATATATTTCCCGTTTGAATGCTTCTACTTGACCAAATGATCATTAATAAACACCTCCGACTGCGTGTCGGTAATGGAGTTTACATGGTCGGAGGTGTTTAATAATGATCATTTGGTCAAGTAGAAGTATTCAAATGGGAAATATATAAATTTGTTTACCGGAATAAAAATTCGGTACAAGTTTAAGTGGGTACAAGGTCATTTGCTAATAATAAGTATCAATTTGAGACAAAAGTAAAATCTTAAGCCTATATTTGGCCATAGATTTTATTAAAAAAATATTAAAAATATTGTTTGTTCGTGGAGTATGACTAGGATTTGAAAAAAAATTGAATTTTTTGTTATGTTCCCAAAATCTAGTTTAGTAGTTTTTGGGTGAAATTTTTTCTTTCACTCACAAAACTTTAACTTTTTTTCAAATAAATATACAAACATAAATTTAACTTTTTAAAGTTATTTTTAAATACAACTTCAATTTTTTTTTTTTTTTAATATTTCAACCAAATCTAAAACTATCCTACTCTAATAGTCAACCCGCATACAACATAAATTGTGTAAATAAATTGACACGACTTTTGCAAAACCGTGTGTACGCCATTGGTGGTGTCTGACAGCTCATTCGCGTTCTTTTTTTATTTTATTTTTCCTTAAATTGACATGGAATAAAGGTAAAAGCTTGATTTGTTGTACTATTCAATCCAAAGGTTAATCAATAGCCACCATGACTAAGGTGGAAAGATAAACAACTCTTCCAATTAGTCAAAAAGCATAATCCTTAATTAGATGAGGATCCTGTGTGCAACTTTTTTTAAAACAATTGATAAATCGTGACTTACGAATACTTCTCCTAACGTTTTGAATGTATCATACGTGGCTGCCTTATTGTATTAAATATATTAATGCAAACGCTTCTGCTATATATTTTTTTATTATCTATTTTTATTCTCTTCTTTCTCCATATGTGCGTCCCATTGCGACTTTGCGTATACAATTTTACGTGCCAAAACATTTTTTTTTCTGCTGACGCGTCATTTATTTGTTGTTTTTTGTTTCTTTGAAGTAGAAGATAGCTCTAGATAAACTTCAAATTAGGTTTCTTTTAGTATAATTTAGTACTAGTAGCTTTTATTGGATAGAAATGCCATCAACGAAGCATGTATATTTGATATTTCTCTTAAGAAGAAGGGGTCAATTGTGAAAACATCGGACACTTCTTCTCGCCCTTTCAGTCATATAGAAAACAGAATGTAGAAGAATTAAAATATACTATGAAGAACTTATCAACACCTAATGTTTTTGTCAATTTAATAAATGCATGACATATATATGACTTTAATATATTGTTATCAAAGTTTTTAAGTGATAATAGTAGATAAGCACGGATTCTCGTCACCACATACCTACGTAGTCCCCAAAGACAATCACATACATTTGATTAATTCACTTAAGGGTTCATTTCCCTTTTACGAGATTAGAAAGGAGACTCACCTTGCTCCAAATCTTACTTCCAAACTTAAGAACGTGCACAAAATCCTCAATTTGGCGCAATTCCTCTAACTTTAACTAGAAATATTGAATTTTAACCTTGAATTGTAACCGCATTTTGTGAAGAGCACTTTACCTAGGAGTGAGACTCTTAAATTGAATCTGACTTAGTCAAATCTCAAAGCAGATATAGAATATAAGGTGAAAAATAATAAATAAATAAAAGTCTCCGAAAGTCTTAAAATTTCACAAGTTGCAACTTTATCCAATTTTTAGAGATGTCAAGAATGTCTTTTAATTTTTTCGAAGTTTTGTTAAATCTCAGTCAACGGATTCAAGCCTAAGCCAATTGATTCTACTTTCCTGACCTCACACGTGAATTGTTCTTTTGACGGCTTCTAAATAATTTTATAATAATTCTAGAATTTGTAATTGCAAGTTTGCAACATAGAATTTGTAATCCTTAGGGATCGTATGATTTATGCGACAAAGAAAATTAATTTTGGAAGAAAATGTGAATAAGTAAATCCTGGAAAATAATCCCGAAATTTACTACTTTTCCCTTTCCATCCCTCTTCTCTCAACACCCTTTAAAAACAAGGCGGAATGGCTTCCTGCCCACTTAAACTTGTCGGGTTTTTTAAAGCCTGATACATAAACTTTTCATTTTTTCATTTGAGCACTCGAACTCATTTTTTCTGTAACAAATAAACACAGATGACAAGAGACCATGTGCGCGTGTATTACACATACACATATGTGTCCATCCAGTCAGCAAATGACCAATGGATGTCTTACACGTCAAGGGCGAGAAAACCCTAACCCTAGTCCCCTCTTTTATTCCATAGATCGGCCCCTCCCCCCATCATTTTAACCTCTCTCTGACGAAACTCTCCCATGTTTATTCCAGAATTTTGATGATCGGAGAAGGTGAAAAGAATTAGAAAAGTGAGGGGATCATATGTAAGGCCCATAAGCCGTCATATGTAAGGCCCTTCTCGCCATTGATGAACTCTCCATAAGTTCGGAAAACCTCGCCGAGAATGGCACTGATCTGCTCATCGCAGAATTTGACCGTGGGGTTTACAGCAACCACCAAAGCTGCCATTTAATCGCGGTTAAGACCCTCATCGTCATTTGCATCAAAATTCTACAAGATTCTTTTCACCTTCTCTGCTCGCTAAATTCCAGAATCTTTCACGTTCTTTTCACGTTCTCCAACATTTATAAAGGACTTGTTTATGATGGTGGATATGACGTGAGGTCAGTCGTGCTGGATGAACTTCCCAGACCGATCATATCACTCAGCCCTTCCAAAAAAATCATAATCACTCACCCTTTTTCTTTTTTTTTTTTCCGTTTATTATTTGTTAATCTTGTTCTGACCGAGCTTCGTTTAGTGCAAGTGATACAAAACTTAGCTTCAACTCTACAAGGATAAAATATAAACTTTCCACCATTTTCACGGTCTGAAAAAAAAAATGGAGCTTCAAATTTTACAAGAAGGAGGAATGGAGCTTTAGATTTATAAAAATGGAGGAAGACGGTATTTTAGAAGGAATGAATAAGAAGACAATTAAATACAACCCATTGTGTACTGTTGGGCGTTGGTAAGGGGGTATTTGAGTCGTGTTCCTCACGCGCCCTGCTGATTAAGACCAACTGACGCCACATGGGCATGGTCAATGGTCATATATGTTTATTAGTTACGGAAAAAATGAGTTTGAGTGTTCAAATGGAAAAGTTAAAAGTTTATGTATCGGATTTTAAAACCCCGTCAATTTTAAGTGGTCAGGAAGCCATTCCGCCTAAAAAGAATGCCAAAGTTAGAATTAAAAATAAAAAATTATCCGAATATATCAACTGTAAAACCAAAGATTTAGGCCCCGTTTGGCCATGAGATTTACCAAAATAAATTTGGGATTTATTTTCAAAACTCATGTTTGGCCATAAATTTTGCCCATATTTTGGCCAAATTTCAATTAGCTGATTTTGGGCTAAAATCCCAAAACTTGAAAATTATATACATATTTTTTCAAAATAAAGTTGTAAAATATGTTTTGAAAATGTATGTCCAAACACATTTTCAT
Source organism: Nicotiana glauca (assembly GCA_026770625.1). Taxonomy (NCBI): domain Eukaryota; kingdom Viridiplantae; phylum Streptophyta; class Magnoliopsida; order Solanales; family Solanaceae; genus Nicotiana; species Nicotiana glauca. The sequence continues at coordinate 44,432 of MU770824.1, read as the reverse complement.
CTTCAAACCAAACTTCACCCAAATAAGATTTTTCAAAATAAATTTGGGATCTATGGCCAAATACTAGCTTATTCTATATTATAATCTTATATTTCACTTTTAATCTAAGACCACACATCAACCCAAAATTGCGAAATGATCCCAAATTGACCTAAGAGTCTTGAATTAGACTCGAAATAAAGCTAGCATTTGAATATAGATTAGATATTGAAAAATAAATTTTTGAAGATGAGATAGAAAAATAATTTTTAAAAGTTGAAATTGAGTTTGGACATGCATGTTACTTGAAAAGAATTTGAAGTTTCATGACTAAAAATCTTGAAAAACTTCAAAAATTATTCTATAGCTATTTTTGGGATTGGAAGATTTTATTTTCAAAATCTATCAAAAATAATTAAAATCTATAAACAAACATATTTTTAAAAATGAATCTGAAAAAAAGTTTTCAAATTGACCAAACAAAAAATTATGGCCAAACGGGAACAATTGACCAAACGAAAAAATCGGTCCAAAACTTGCGAAGCAAACGAACCCTAATTGACCTAAGAAATCTTGAATTAGACTCGAAATAAAGAGTTGCTGTATATAATACTGGCAAGGTGATCTACTGCAAGCTTAGTTAAGTTAATCATAGAAAACAAATCAAAACATAATAGGAGTCTTATTTTAAATAAATAAATAAAAATTCAGAACAAATAACAGAGTCATAAATTCAAAGTAACTGATGTCAGAAACATTAGAGTTGCCGTCACATCCTTAGCATCTTTTAATTTGGAAAGAATTACAAAAAAAATAAACATGACTTCACAGTTGTGACGACCCGACCCGTCGTCTCATGTGTTTCCGACCCGTTTTCCCCGTTTTATGCTTCTACATGTTTCATTATATGTGTTGGTGAATTTGAAGTAATTCGGATAGAGTTTGGTTGGAAATGAGACAATTAGTCTTTAGAGAAAGTTTGGTTTGGAATAGTCAATCGGATGTTGACTTATGAGTTAGAGGCCTCGGAATGGATTTCCGATGATTCAGTTAGTTTCGGGGGATGATTTAAGGCTTAGGAGTGAAATCGGAAGTGAATTTGGAGGCTCGGTGTAGAAGTTAGCCTATTTTGGTAAAATTAAAATTTTGGCGAAATCCGGTTGGTATGCGAGATTTTGATCCGAGGGTCGGAATGGAATTCCGAGAGTTGCATTAGCTTCGCTAGGTGATTTTGGATGTGTGTGCAAAATTTCAGTTGATTCGGAGGTGTTTAGGTCGGGTTTTTGATCGAATGCGAGTTTCGGAAGTTTTTGTTTAACTTAGGCTTGAATCTGTTGTGATTTGATGATTTTTGTGTTGTTGGATATGTTTTTAGGATTGGAACAAGTTTGAATAAGGTTTTAGGACGTGTTGGTGCTTTTGGTTGAGGTCCCGGGGGCCTCGGGGTGATTTCGGGTGGTTAAACGGACCAAATTTGGCCTTAAAAGATAGCAGATTTTCAGTTGTTGGTGTTGCAGAGGAATGCTCTTCGCGTTCGCGTGGGTGATGTCGCGAACGCGTAGAGGAAATGTGAGGGCAGGCAAAGTTGGCCTTCGCGTTCGCGTTTAACGGCTCGCGTTCGCGGAAGGTCGCCTGGCGGTGCTTCGCATTCGCGTAGGTAGAGACGTGTTCGCGTAGCGTCTGGGGCCTGTGTCACGACCCCAATCCCGGTCGTGATAGCGCCCAACACAATTGCTAGGCAAGCCCGACCAATTAATACTCACAACCCAATACATAACCCATTACCAGTTTATAGCATTTAATTTAATAGTTTAACAAGTCTATTAACCAAATAATTTAGATAGAGACAGTATGAAATACTTACATAACCAACATCTCCCAAAGACCTAGGGTCATGAGTCTAGAGCCTCTAAGATAACAAAATAATACATCCTCAGTAATACTGATGTTCTAAAATACGAAAATAATAAAGGGATAGGGGAGGAGTCGGGTCCTGCGAACGTCAGGCAGCTACCTCGACAACTCCTGAGAAACTCTGAAGCAGCAAATAGCACAACCATGCTCCCGAGACACCTGAATCTGCACACATGGTGCAGGGAGTAAAGAGAGTACTTCCAACTCAGTGGTAATAAGAGTAAATAATAACTGAGCGGTAAGAAATCACGTAAGAACACTCCATCATGCTATATGGGACAGTACAACCTTTTTAGGAAAATTGTAAAACCGTGAAAATCCTTTAGAAACATCTAGTTCAGTTTAAAATCTCTTTTGAAAATATTCTTTTTCCAACAGTAAGCATATGAATGCGATATCAGGTAGTGCAAATCCGTACACAAGTCAGCCCCTCGGGCACATCACTCTATTTACAAAAACACTAGGGTATCTGGTACACAATGCAAGAAATAGCATGGATGCCAATGATATGAGAATGCTAAATGTCATGCCACGTAGTACAGACAGGAATCAATGCGTGAATGCAATTCAATGCACATGACTGCTGCGGCGTACATCCCGATCCATTTAGGTACCCCGCGCTCACTGTGGGGGTTCAGACTCCGGAGGGGCTCCTACAGCTCAAGCGCAATATCAATATCACACCGCTGCGGCGTGCAGCCCGATCCGTCCTCAGTCCAGAAATGCACATGCAACACTGATACGGTGCGCAGCCCGATCTATGCTCAGTCTAGAAATATGCATGTAAGCCACACATGCACAGTCAAGTTTATCATTTTCAGTTCCAATTATTGGGAATTATAGATTAGGTGTTTAAAACTTTAAAAATTTACTAACCATTTCGTGACAGTGTTTAACTCAGGACTGATATCAGGAAAACATGCTAAGCATCATGGAAACAGTGATAATAGTCCCTACGGGATCCAAATAATCGGCACGAAGTCCAAAACATGGCAATCAGCCCAAATCATGATAGTATCAAGTAGGTTTCAGTCAATCACGCAGTAAAATCAAAAACCGGGACGGACCAAGTCACAATCCCCAACGGTGCTCTACCCCACGCTCATGCCTGGCGTGCAAGTCACCGCAATACAGCACTATGATGTGCAAATCCGGGGTTTCAAACCCTCAGGATATTATTTACAAGTATTACTCACCTCGTACCGGTAAAATCTCTAGCTCGCGACGCCTTTGCCTTTCAATTCGGCCTCCACGCGCGTCGAATCTAACCAAAATCAGAGCGAATGCATTACAATATGTTAAGGGAACAATACCCAATCGAAAAATATCAAGAATCTCGAAACTAACAAAACCCGAGCTCCGGGACCGCTTCTCGAAAAATTATAAAACTTACATTAACGGATTCCTCGTCTCGTCACGAGTCCATACATACCAAGAACTCCCAAATCCGAGCTCAAATGTCCTATCAAATTCCAATTTCAAATATTAAAACTCAAGCCCTAGCTTTCCCCCTTTTTAATGAATTTCCACCAATTTCTATGTTAATTCTACCATAAACTTGAATAATTAGGCCAAGGAACTTACCTCAAATCATTAACCCTTGAATCCCTCTTCAAAATCGCCTCCAAGCTCTCAAAATCGCTCCATAATGGAGGAAAAATGACATAAGCTCGCGGATGAATTAATGATATAAACCCTTCTACCACAGCTATTTTTCACTTCTGCGGTTCTCAAAACCGCTTTTGCGGTATCGCTTCCGCGTCCAAACATCCGCTTCTGCGATTTTCACTTAAATTTCCCCACGACCGCTTATGCGACAAGAAACTCGCTTCTGCGGATCCCCAAGTCCGCTTCTGCGGCCAAAAGTCTGCTCTTGCGGACCCGCTAATGCAGACCAAGTTCTGCTTCTGCGAAACTTCACAACCCATCCCAACATCGCTCCTGCGCTCCCTTACCCGCTTCTGCGGAACCGCTTCTGCGGTCCATTTCCGCATAAGCGGAAATACCAGATGATAGAAATCACGGACCTGAAGCAACTTCAAAAACTCTCGTTTTTAACACTCGATCTTACCCCGAGGCCCCCCGGACCTCAACCAAAAGCATAGACATGATCTATTACCTTATTCAAACTTGCTCGAACCATCAAAACACTATCG
>MU770824.1:25048-38712 GCA_026770625.1 Nicotiana glauca | reverse complement strand
ATGTGACTTGAAACAGTGGTAACAATGACACTGTATGATATGATTTGAAACAGTGGTAACAATGGCACTGTATGATATAAATTGGTCAGGTAACATTGGCTGACCGGTCAGGTAACATTGACTGACTAGTATATTGTGCTTGGGCTGTAGGAGCCCTTCCCGAGTCTGTACACACCCCCAGTGAGCGCCGTCGACGATAAATCATATGCATGGTTGGCTCGGGCTGCATGCCGCAACGGGTACTGGATTGTACCATCATATGCATTGCATTGCATTCATGCATTTGTACCTTTATTTGTTGTTCAGCTGTAAGTTTCACATATTACTGTATCATTAGATTTTTAGCTTACTTTGTGTATTTTCTGTGTTTTCTTATCTTCGGACTATATTTATTTGTATTGCTCATTGAGTCGGAGTACTCGCTTTACTCCCTGCACCTTGTGTGCAGATTCAGAGCAGTCACAGGCTGAGTAGATCCAGTAGTTCAGCAGATAGAGCTTTCCGGGAGTGTCAAGATAGCTGTACGACGTTCGCAGCCATTGACTTTCTCCCTCCCATCCTTATCTCTTATTTTTTTGTTTTTTTGTTTTTGCACTTTCAGCTTATACAGACTTTGTTTTGGTACGACATTATGTATTCTAGAGGCTCAGATTCGTGACACCGTGTCCTAGTGGGATTATTTTATGTATTTTGTTATTTCCGCACTTTTCAGTAAATTCAGATTCTTATTATATTGTGTTATCGCTTCTGAAATTTATCTAAGTTTGTGGGAATTGTGGGAACAAGGTCGGGCTTGCCTAGTAGTGTGCTGGGCACCATCACGACTGGGTTGGGGTCGTGACAAGTTGGTATCAGAGCCTAGGTTACTTGGTCTCGCGAGTCATGAGCCCGTTTAGTAGAGTCTCGCGGATCGGTACGTAGACGTCCGTACCTATCCTCGGAAGGCTACAAAACCTTTAGGAAAACTTTACATTCTTGGAATTCTTATCGTGCGACTTTGTTGATCCGAGAACTAAATTCCGTTACTCTATTCTCTCGCAGATGGCGAGAACACGCACTACCGGAGGAGGCGGACGACCACCAGTACCACCCACTGCGGGCACCAGAGGTCGTGGACGCGGTCGTGGTCGAGGCAGATCTGCAGGGGCAGTACCTGTTGACCCACCAGTTGCCCCGGCTCAGGATCAGACTCCAGTTGGAGTGACTCCAGTAGCACCTGCTCAGGCACTAGCTGTGCCTAATGTGATTCCGGGTCTTCAGGAGGCCCTAGCTCAGATTCTATCCGTTTGCACTGGACTGGCTCAGGCAGTCTTAGCTACTACTGCGGCAGCTACTTCACAGGCCGGGGGAGGCAATCAAACCCCCGCTGCTCGCACACCTGAGCAGGGAGTGCAGGTTTTGCAGACACCAGAGGCACCACATATTCAGCAGGTTGCCCCAGTTCAGCCGGTTGCTCTGGTTCAGGATTTCGTGGTTCCAGCTATGCCAGACGATGAGCAGCGTCGTCTTGAGAGGTTCAGCAGGCTTTCACCTCCTACTTTCAGTGGTGCTCAGGGCGAGGATGCCTAGGGTTTTCTCGACAAGTGTCGATGTATGCTTCGGACAGCGGGGATTTTGGAGTCGAGCGGGGTATCATTTACTACTTTTCAATTTTCTGGAGCAGCCTTTACTTGGTGGGAGGCATATGAGCGGCGTAGGCCGGTGGGTGCAGCGCCTTTGTCATGGCAGGAGTTCTCCACTCTCTTCTTGGAGAAGTAGGTACTGCAGTCTCAGAGGGAGGAGCCGCGTAGGCAGTTTGAGTACCTTCGTCAGGGAGATATGACTGTGACACAGTATGAGGTGAGATTTTTGGAGTTGGCTTGATATGCTCCATAGATGGTCCCGACTGATCGAGAGAGGATTCGGAAGTTTATGGATGGACTCACCTACCCCATCCATATTCTGATGATCCGAGAGAGGGTTTTGAGCCATACCTTTGAGGATGCAGTGGATATTGCTCGTGATATTGAGATGGCTCGCCGTCAGGAGAGAGAGAAGAGGGAGGCTAAGAGGCCTCGAGGATTGGGTAGCTTCAGTGGTGCTCCGTCTAGGGGCCAGGGTCAGTAGAGCAGAGGTTGTTCTTTCAGGCCTCATCAGTCATCTCGTCCCGAGTATCGTGGGGCGTCTTCAGGACGGGGTCATCAGGGGTTCTAACAGGGCCAGTCTTCACTTAGTGCCCTCCCAGCTCAGAGCTCATCATATGCCCCTTCTGCTCAGGGTTCTTCTGCGCATAGCGCATTAGCTGGTCATTCTGGTTCGAGGGGTTCCCCTCAGTCCCCTTCTCCAGCACCTGGTAGTTGCTTCGAGCGTGGCGAGTTTGGTCACATGAAGAGGCATTGTTCTCGACTTTGTTGTAGTCATTCCCAGCAGAGGGATCAACCCTCATTTTCTGCTCCTGTTTCATCAGTACCCACTCAGTAAGCTAGGGGTGGAGGCCAGGTAGTCAGAGGCCGCCCCAGGGGTGGGGGCCGGACTGGCGGTGGTCAGGCTCGATTCTATGCTCTTCCAGAAAGGAGGGACGCCATTGCTTCAGATGCTGTTCTCACAGGTATTATTTCAGTCTGCCACAGGGATGCCTCTGTATTGTTTGACCCCGGTTCTACCTATTCTTATGTGTCATCATATTTTGCTCATTAGTTGGGTATGACCTGAGGGTGTCTTGCTTTACATGTGCACGTATCTACCCCGGTGGGTGATACTATTGTTGTGGACCATGTGTATCGGTACTGTCTTGTTACTATTGGGGGTCTTGGGACCCGAGTTGATTTATTGCTTTTGAGCATGGTAGACTTTGATGTTATTCTAGGCATGGACTGGTTATCTCTGTGTCATGCCATTTTGGACTGTCATGCAAAGACAGTCACATTGGCTATGCCAGGTGTTCCGAGGGTTGAGTGGCGTGGTTTGACTGATTATGTACCCAGCAGGGTAATCTCTTTCTTAAAGGCCCAGCGGATGGTTGGGAAGGGTTGTTTATCATTTTTGGCATTTGTGAGAGATGTTGGAGCTGAGACTCCTAGTCTTGATTCTATTCCCGTTGTGAGGGATTTCCCTGATATATTTCCTGCAGACCTGCCGGTTATGCCCCCGGACAGGGACATTGATTTTGGTATTGACCTCGTGCCAGGCACCAAGCCTATTTCCATTCTGCCGTATCGTATGGCACCAGCTAAGTTAAAAGAATTAAAGGATCAGCTTCAGGAACTCCTAGAGCAGGGGTTTATTCGGCCGAGTGTGTCACCGTGGGGTGCAGTGAAGAATAAAGATGGCACAATGAGAATGTGCATTGATTACAGGCAGTTGAACAAAGTAACAGTGAAGAACAAGTATCCCCTGCCTCGCATCGATGATTTGTTTGATCAGCTCTAGGGAGCGAGGGTATTCTCGAAGATTGATCTTCGTTCAGGCTATCACCAGTTGAAGATTAGGGATTCTGATATTATGAAGACTGCCTTCAGGACTAGGTATGGTCACTATGAGTTTCTGGTTATGTCTTTCGGGCTGACCAATGCCCCAGCAGCGTTCATGCATTTGATGAACAGTGTATTTTGGCCGTATCTGGATTCATTTGTTATTGTATTCATTGATGATATTCTGGTATACTCGCGTAGCCAGGAGGAGCACGCAGAGCATTTGCGAGCGGTATCGCAGAGATTGAGGGAGGAGAAGTTGTATGCCAATTTTTCCAAGTGTGAGTTCTGGCTCAGTTCTGTGGCCTTCTTGGGACACGTAGTGTCCAGTGATGGTATTCAGGTTAATCCAAAGAAGATTGAGGCGGTTCAGAGTTGGTCTAGACCGTCCTCGGCCACAAATATTCATAGCTTCCTCGGTTTGGCGGGTTATTATCGCCGGTTCATTCAGGGTTTCTCATCTATTGCCTCGCCCTTGACCAAGTTGACGCAGAAGTGTGCACCGTTTCTATGGTCAGATGAGTGCGAGGAGAGCTTTCATAAGCTCAAGACAGCTTTGACCACAGCTCCAGTGTTAGTCTTGCCGTCAGCTTCAGGTTCTTACACCGTTTATTGTGATGCTTCGAGAGTCGAGATTGGCTGTGTATTGATGCAGGGGGGTAGAGTGATTGATTATGCTTCTCGGCAGTTGAAGCCCCATGAGAAGAACTACCCTGTTCATGACTTAGAGTTGGCTGGCATAGTTCATGCCTTGAAGATTTGGAGGCACTATTTATATGGAGTATCTTGCGAGGTATTCACCAATCATCGCAGTCTTCAGCATTTGTTCAAATAGAAGGATGTAAATTTGAGGCAGCGGAGGTGGCTTGAGTTGCTTAAGGACTATAATATTATCATTTTGTATCATTCGGGAAAGGCCAATGTGGTGGCCGATGCTTTGAGCCGAAAGGCGGTGAGTATGGGTAGCTTGGCGTACATTCCAGTTGGGGAGAGGCCCTTTGCAGTTGATGTTCAGGCTTTGGCCAATCGGTTGGTTCGGTTAGATATTTCAGAGCCCAGCCGGGTATTGGCTTGCGTGGTTTCTCGGTCTTCCTTATATGATCGCATCAGAGAGCGCCAGTATGATGATCCGCATTTGCTTGTCCTCAAGGACAGAGTTCAGCACGGAGATGCTAGAGATGTGACTATAGGTGATGATGGTGTGTTGAGGATGCAGGGCCGGATTTGTGTGCCCAATATGGATGGGCTTAGAGATTTGATTCTTGAGGAGGCACACATCTCGTGGTATTCCATCCATCCGGGTGCCGCGAAGATGTACCAGGACTTGAGACAACATTACTGGTGGCGGAGAATGAAGAAAGACATTGTGAAATTTGTGGCTCGGTGTCTCAACTGTCAGCAGGTGAAATATGAGCATCATAGACCGAGTGGTTTGCTTCAGCATATGGTTATTCCTGAGTGGAAATGGGAGAGAGTTACTATAGATTTCGTGAGTGGTCTTCCTCGGACTTTGAAGAAGTTTGATTCGATTTGGTCATTGTGGATCGGCTGACCAAGTCCGCGCATTTCATTCCAGTGTGTACCACATATTCTTCGGAGCGGCTGGCAAGGATTTTTATTCGAGAGATCGTTCGGTTGCATGGTGTTCCGGTCTCTATTGTATCAGATAGAGGTACTCAGTTCACTTCTCAGTTTTGGAGGATGTTTCAGCACGAGTTGGGTACGCAGGTGGAGCTGAGTTCAACATTTCATCCTCAGACAGACGGACAGTCCGAGCGTACCATTCAGATACTGGAGGATATGTTGTGCGTCTGTATGATTGATTTCGGAGGTTCTTGGGATAAGTTTCTACCTCTTGCAGAGTTTGCCTACAACAACAGCTATCAGTCTAGTATTCAGATGGTACCGTATGAGGCCTTGTATGGTAGGCGGTGTAGATCTCCAGTCGGTTGGTTCGCCCCCGGCGAGGCTAGGTTGTTGGGGACAGATTTGGTCCAGGATGCCTTAGAGAAGGTGAAGGTGATTCAGGAGAGACTTCGTACAGCTCAGTCGTGACAGAAGAGTTATTCGGACTGGAAGGTCCGAGATGTATCTTATATGGTGGGCAAGAAGGTCTTGCTGAAGGTTTCGCCTATAAAGGGCGTCATGCGATTCGGGAAGAAAAGGAAGCTGAGTCCGAGGTTCATCAGACCTTTTGAGGTGCTTAGGAGGATTGGGGAGGTGGCCTATATGCTCGCCTTGCCACCCAGCTTGTCGGGCATCCTTCCGGTATTCCATGTTTCCATGCTCCGGAAGTATGTTGGGGACCCGTCTCATGTATTGGATTTCAGCACGTTTCAGTTGGATGACAATTTGACTTATGATGTGGAGCCAGTGGCTATTTTGGGTCGTCAGGTTTGGAAATTGAGGTCAAAGGATATAGCTTCGGTGAAGGTGCAGTGGAGAGGTCGGCCCGTGGAGGAGGCTATCGGGGAGACCGAGCAGGAGATGCAGAGCAGATACCCTCATCTATTTGAGACTTCAAGTATGTTTCTAGACCCGCTCGAGGATGAGCGTTTGTTTTAGTTGGGGAGGATGTGATGACCCGACCCGTTGTCTCATGTGTTTCCATCCTGTTTTCCCCGTTTTATGCTTCTACATGTTTCATTATATGTGTTAGGTGAATTTGAAGTAATTCGGATAGAGTTTGGTTGGAAATGAGACAATTAGTCTCTTTAGAGAAAGTTTGGTTTGGAATAGTCAACCGGATGTTGACTTGTGAGTTAGAGGGCTCGGAATAGATTTTTGATGATTCGGTTAGTTTCGGGGGATGATTTAAGGCTTAGGAGTGAAATCGGAAGTGAATTTGGAGGCTCGGTGTAGAAGTTAGCCAATTTTGGTGAAGTTAAGATTTTGGCGAAATCCGGTTGGTATGCGAGATTTTTATCCGAGGGTCGAAATGAAATTCCGAGAGTTGCAGTAGCTTCGCTAGGTGATTTTGGATGTGTGTGCAAAATTTCAGTTGATTCGAAAGTGTTTAGGTCGGGTTTTTTATCGAATGCGAGTTTCTAAAGTTTTTGTTTAACTTAGGCTTGAATCCGTTGTGATTTGATGATTTTTGTGTTTTTGGATATGTTTTTAGGATTGGAACAAGTTTGAATAAGGTTTTAGGACGTGTTGGTGCTTTTGGTTGAGGTTCCTGGGGCCTCGGGGTGATTTCGAGTGGTTAAACGGATCAAATTTGGCCTTAAAAGATAGCAGATTTTCAGTTGTTGGTGTTGCAGAGGAATGCTCTTCGCGTTCGCGTGGGTGATGTCGCGAACGCGTAGAGGAAATGTGAGGGCAGGCAAAGTTGGCCTTCGCGGTCACGTTTAACGGCTCGCATTCGCGGAAGGTCGCCTGGCCGTCTTTCGCATTCGCGTAGGTAGAGCCGCATTCGTGTAGGGTCTCGGGCTTGGAGCTTCGCGTTCGTGGTTGTTCAGGCGCGTTCGCGAAAAGGAAATTTTGGTTAAGTGGAATTTGGTCATCGCGAACGCGAGAGGACCCTCGCGTTCGCATAGAAGGAATTACATCTGGACAGAAGGTTCTTTAATGAAATTTCATCCGCGAGCCTATCCATTTTTCCTCTATTTCTGAACACTTTGGGAGCTTTTTGGTAGAGATTGAAGGGGGTTTCAACGGGAATTAATTGGAGTTGAGTCTCGTACTTAGAAACATCATTTTATTGAAGAATCAACCTTAAATTCTTGGAAATTTGGATAAAATTGGAAGAACTAGGGCTTGGTTTTTGAAATGAAAATTTTGGGATTTGATGGCCCATTTGAGCTCCGATTTTGATAAATTTTATATGTATAGACTCGTGGCAAGATGAAGAACATTTTGGTGTAAAATTTTCTGGATTTCGAGAAGTGGGCCCGGGGCTCGGGTTTTGCTAATTTCGCGATTTTCGATATTTTTCGGGTCTTTTCGATTGGGTTATATTCCCTAGCCTATTGTAATGTATTCGTTGTGGTTTTGGCCAGATTCGACGGGCGAGGAGATCGATTTGAGAGGAAAGGGCATTGCGGGCTAGTCTTCGGCCGGCTAGAGGTGAGTAATGCTTGTAAATGTTGTGCTGAGGGTTTGAAACCCCGGACTTTCACATCGTAACGCTATATTGAGGCGTGACACACACTCCATGACGAGTGCGGGGTCGGTTTCTATTGGAGGATTGTGACTTAGTCCATCCCGTGTGATATTCCTACTAGATTGGTGACTGATGCACATACCTTATTGATATTCATTGGGCTTGTTGCCATGTTTGGGGCCTTGTACCGACTTGTAGAATCCTTCGGGGAATTGTATCTCTGTTCATGCTTGCATTTGCATATCATTTGGTCTCAGTCCAAAGTTTTTATACTGTTTTGCAAACTCAGCCACATTTCTAAGTTTTAAAAATTCAAATGACTTCTCAAATGATATTTCGGGCTGAGGATTACGGTTTCATAATGTTTTCTGGACTGAGCATGGATCGGGCTGCGCGCCGCAGCAGTGACTTGAAACAGTGGTAATAATGACACTATATGATGTGACTTGAAAAAGTGGTAACAATGACACTGTATGATGTGACTTGAAATAGTGGTAACAGTGACACTGTATGATATGATTTGAAACAGTGGTAACAATGGCACTGTATGATATAAATTGGTTAGGTAACATTGGCTGACCGGTCAGGTAACATTGACTGACCAGTATATTGCGCTTGGGCTGTTGGAGCCCCTCCGGAGTCTGTACACACCTCCAGTGAGCGCCGTCGACGATAAATCATATGCATGGTTGGCTCGGGCTGCACGCCGCAGCGGGTACTTGATTGTACCATCATATGCATTGCATTGCATTCATGCATTTGCACCTTTATTTGTTGTTCAGCTGTATGTTTCACATATTACTGTATCATTGGATTTTTAGCTTACTTTGTGTATTTTCTGTATTTTCTTATCTTCGGACTGTATTTATTTGTATTACTCATTGAGTCGGAGTACTCGCTTTACTTCCTGCGCCTTGTGTGTAGATCCAGAGCAGTCACAGGCTGAGTAGATCCAGCAGTTCAGCAGATACAGCTTTCCGGGAGTGTCAAGGTAGCTGTACGACGTTCGCAGCCATTGACTTTCTCCCTCCCATCCTTATCTCTTATTTTTTGTTCTTTTGTTTTTTTGTTTTCAGCTTATACTGACTTTGTTTTGGTACGACATTATGTATTCCAGAGGCTCAGATTCGTGGCACCGGGTCCTAGTGGGATTATTTCATGTATTTTGTTATTTTTGCACTTTTTAGTAAATTCAGATTCCTATTGTATTGTGTTATCGCTTCTGAAATCTATCTAAATTTGTGGGAATTGTGGTAACAAGGTCGGTCTTGCCTAGTAGTATGCTGGGCGCCATCATGACCAGGTTGGGGTCGTGACAACAGCATAACAAAAAATACCCATGTTTTTAAATTTTTCCCTACCTAGCCCATATTGTACATATTTTGAAAGCACCGACAAATTCAAAATCCGTGTTCTTACAATCATTGTTTCTAAAAGCTATAGAGTTAAATATATATTCTCACAATAATAGCTTTCACACTCTCTTTTTCTCACATCTTCTACATATGCTTCAAGGAGCTGAGTATTTTCTGCTTCTCCGCATGTATCACCTGGTTGCAATGTAAGAAAATTAAAAAGTAGAAGTCCACCATTGAAGGCCATTCAAAGCTTTGCTTTCGAAAATAAGATTTTTTGATTGTTTGGATTGGGTGTTGTTCCAATTGATTGCAAATATCAAAAGGAGTTCAAGATTTAAATTTGAAGTGATTTGGAGTAGATTTAAGTTAAATTTCATAAAAGACGTAAGGAAGAAGACGAAGTCAGTTTTTTTGTATAATTTTGTATAATCTTGTATAATAGTATATATGAGTATATAAACACATCTTATACACTATTATACACTTTTATACACCTTTATGCAAACGTCTGTAGGTGAATTTCTTCCACGATTTTTAATTGCAATTCTTGTTCAAAACTAGTCCAAATCTCCATTAAATGACTTCAAATTTTATATACAACCTCCGTATACTATTTCTAACAAGTTTAAATAATATCCACTCCAAAATTCTCACTAAATCAAATTTAAAATTTAAACCCACATATTTAAGCTTGTTAAAAATCTGATTTTCATTACCCAAGTGGATTTGGTTTGTTGAATTAATATTTGAGTCACAGTTTTTGAATCGAAAGTTAACTTAAAAACTTGAGCAATCCTTTTTAAAATTTAAATAGTAATTTCAAGAACCCATTGGAGTTAAATTTTGAGTATTAGCCTATTATTTTTAGGTTAGTTGGTTGTAAATTGAAATATGTGCAATAAAATTAAAAAGTAGGGAGCTCAATTATTCTTATGTGAAATTTTCCCTTTAATTTGTTGCAATGTTATGTTTTTCATTCTTTCATTCTTCTATTGCAAATCAAAAGATTAATTTTTGAAGCTACAACGTGGTTGGGATTACAAACTAAGAGCAACGTATTGGAACATAAAATATGTTTGTTTCGCTTCATCCTTCTATTATTTGAAAGCTGCAGAATATTTCTTCCACGTCTAAACTTTATACTCTAATAAGTACATATGCATAAAATGGTATTTTCTATTTCACTACACCTTAAAATATTCATAATTATATTAAAAAAACGGGGCGAAGAATTCGCCTCTTCCACACCAAGCCCTAACTTGAGTTCTTGTGGGTATTCTTGAAGTTTTTGTTGGAACTTAGACAATCTAGATGTGTAATGGGGTTTATATAGGTGTAAACTAACTTTAGTTAACACAATATATAGGAGAAACTCAACTTGAATTTGCTTAAGATGAGATTGGCCGTGAACCCCATTATTGATTCGACACTTAGCTATGCTCTTTGGCTTTGCAATTGGAATATTGATTACTAGGGATATATACCCAAGTCTGACCCAAGCATCTGACCCAAGTCTTCGCACTCAAAACAACCCCGCAATGCGGCGACCTGCTGCCCTGATATCTGACCCTGCTGGCCTGTAGATCTACTAGAAGAAGCTTGAATAGCCAGTGGATGGTATGAACTCTCCGGCATAGCACTAAAATAAGAACCAGAAGAACCCTGGGACCTAAATACTCACTGGAGGAACCTTGAATAGCTGGCAGACGATAAGAACTCTCTGGTATGGCGCTGAAATAGGGGTGCGTTGAAGCACCTCGAGGAGGTGGTGGTGCTGAATACGGGGGCCTACTAGGCTGACCCCTCCCAAACTGACCTCTACCCCTTTCCGGGGCACCTCTGAACTCTCCAGAGTATCTAGCCCTATTTTCCTACTGCATATGCTCCCTACCTCTCAGATGGTAGCCCTCAATCCTCCGAGCAATCTCCACCACCAGCTGATAAGGACTTCCTATCTCCACCTCTCGGCCAGGTTGTCCTTAATGCTAGAATTCAACCCTACGACAAACGTCCAAACTCTCTTTGTGTCAGTAGGAAGTATCATCAGTGCATGCCGGGATAATTCAGAAAACCTCGCCACATAATCGGTCACCGATATCTGACCCTGCTCAAGCTGCTCGAGTTGATACCACAGCTCTTCCCTCTTGGGGGGTGGAATATACCTGTCCAGGAATAGCTGGGTGAACAGACACCAAGTGATGGGAGGAGAACCTGCTGGCCTGCCAAGAACATGAGACTGTCACCATCTACGGACCCTGCCCTCTAGCTGGAAAGTAGTGAAGTCAGCCCCATGAGACTCCAATATCCTCATGTTGTGCAGTCTGTCCCTGCACCTATCAATGAAATCCTTGGCATCCTCAAGATGCTCGCCCTCGAAGATAGAAGGGTGTATCCGAGTCCATCTGTCCAGTAACTTCTGCGGATCACCATCCATAGCCGGTCTGGGCTCGGGTACCACTGCGAAAACTGGCTAAGCCTCATCCGTCGGTAGTACACTCGGAGTCTGATACACTACAACTGCATGGCTCGGAGCCTAAGCAGTAGGGTTCTGTTCTCCCCCTCCCGCCTGAGATATAGCTGGGTCTGCTGGAAATAAACCAGCCTGAGTCATGGACAGCCTGAGTCATGGTGTCCATGAATCACAACATACGGCCCATGACCTCCTCAAAACCCAGTGCCGTCATAAAGTCCGCCGGGGTAGGCTCAGCTGCGGGCACCTCTATCTGCTCTTCGATGATAGGATCCCTCGCAGGATCCTCCGGTGGTGCCATCGAGATAGCTCTGGGACGCCCTCGTCCTCTACCGGGCCGATGCCCTCCCCGACCTCTGCCTCGGCCTCTAGCAACGGGGGGAGCAACTCCTCACGGGTTTGGAACATCTGTCGTGCGTGTCCTCACCATCTGTGAGAGAATAGAAGAAGGAAATTTAGCATACCATCAACTGCATGATAGAAGATGAATAAGGAGTAGTTTCCTAACATCCTATAGCCTCTCGAAGATAAGTACAGACGTCTCCGTACTGATGCAAGACTCTATCAGGTTTGCCCATGACTTGTGAGACCTACTAAACTTAGTGCTCTGATACTATGTTGTCATGACCCAAATTCTATTATAAATTGTGATGGCACCCAACACTGTTGTCAGGCAAGCCAATCCTAATCAACTAGTGAATTCCATTTATGTTACCAAAACATTCCCAACGTTTACTTAAGTTATAATTTTAACCGATCGAAAGCAACAATTTTCATAACAATAGAAATGACACCCAAAATAATAGTCTACAGTGTATGCCTGGAACTAGTGTCGCAAGTAATAGGCAAACTGTAGAATATACAAAATACTGCTATCATATTGCCTAAAACAGAATAGACAATACATAATCAATGACACAAAAAAGAGAACTCTGGTATGCTGCAGAACGGCTCAGAAGGGGAAGCTTACCATGGGATCTCGAACAGAAATTAGGAACGCATGCTGGAGGGGTATCCTGATGTACCTGCCTCAGATCCTGTACAGTTAAGTACAGAAGCGTAGTATGAGTACATAAATAACATGTACCCAACAACTATCCAGTCTAACCTCGAAAAAGTAGTAACGAGGGGTCGACTTGACACTTACTAAGGTAAATATCAATAATAATATATAAGGCTTACTCTAAGCATGAATATAATAACAACCTCAGAATTTAGAAGAAAACGATATGTAAATCTCAGTCATGTCATATAATTATTTACACTTCAAAGCAGTTAAACAGGGTATATAGTGGATTATTTTCACATAAGTATCATGCGCATATTGTGCCGAGGCGTTACGGCGTCGTCCAACATAATAATAACTCTGCACTGCTAGAGGGTTGAATGACGTGAACCATAGATGCATCTAGCTCTACCGAGGTGATCGGCCCGATCCACAAACAGCAACTACTATCAAGAAGGCACATTTATAACCAAATAAATTCATACAAGCTCTCGAGTAAATGCGTACCTTAGTTTAAATATATTTTCAATCTTTAACGTGTCCTAAGTAATCTCATTAGCAAGTAAGAAAAAAAGCATTTGCAAGTATGGCATGAAATGGGTCCAAACTACCCAGACAATTAGCATAATAGTCGTCGCGCATGGGTTGAGGTCCCGGGGGCCTCGGGGTGATTTCGGATGGCTAACGGGATGAAATTTGGAGTTTAAAGATTTGCTGAAGGATCTGATATCTGGTATTTCCGCTTCTGCAGAAATGGACCGCAGAAGCGGGTGAAGGATCGTAGAAGCGGTCTGGGGCTGAGTTGGGAAGTTCCGCAGAAGCGGAATTGGTTTCGCTTAAGCGGAAAGTGGACGTTTGGCATTTTTCCGCAGAAGCGGACTACGTTCCGCATAAGCGGTCACCGCAGAAGCGGTTATGGACTGCAGAAGCGGTCCTGGGAAAAATGAAGGAAACCGCAGAAGTGGAAGAAAACCGCAGAAGCGGAAGTCGCATAAGCAACATTGGCATCGCAGAAGCGAAAATGGCCTGGGCAGAAGGGTTTTAATTGATATTTCATCCGCGAGCCTATGTTATTTTTCCTCCATTGTTGAGCGATTTTGGAGCTTGGGAGAGCTATTTGAAGAGGGATTCAAGGAGGAATGATTGGAGGTAAGTCTCATGGCCTAGAAACATCATCTAATTATGATTTTAACCTTTAAATTCATGGAAATTGGTTAAAAAGTGAAGAACTAGGGCTTGAGTTTTGATAATTCAAATTGGAATTTGATAGGTCATT